>OX421465.1:28689235-28884235 GCA_949126895.1 Eilema caniola
TACAGCTGGTACAAGTACTGCTGACGAACTGAGTTCTATTTTGGACTTAAGCGCAATACCTCAGCTATATGGGTCATCGGGATAATCTTTCGTCAGAGCTATATCATAAATACAATCCAAAATATATAGCAACGCAAGACAGGATACGAACTACCCACATTGCTCCCTCAGCACGACTAGGTACGCGTGTCGAGCGCGTCTCGTTCACTTGCTCTGTGTGGCAGCCCTGCGTCGCCACGGTCGGCTCAGGCGATTGTCGCCGACGAATATAAATTGTTTACTTAAGCCGATTGGCGCGATAGCACTTATATCTAGATTCGATTCTCGAGTCGAGACGACTACGTATAATTATAAGTTCAATAGGAGCGTTATCAGATTTGGTGGACAGAGCCTTTAAAGGAATAACAGTAGCGCCCAATGGTGTATTATAAACTATAAATACGTCATGCATTAACATGGCGGTTTTAAAAAATGCTTAGTGCTTGCTACTAGGTAAAAAAAATTTGAGCTAGGTACTACTTAAAAATACTTCAATATTATTAATTTATATGAATTATATTATTATTTATATCAATACTATTTTTTTTTTTAATTATAGACGTATTTTTTCCATAGCGCAATGTCGAGCCGCTGATTGGCGCATAAAATGATGACCAAAATCTGGGCGATTAATCGATCTAGCTAGGATTCATTTTTAGAAAATGTCCTAAAAAAATACCGGTGGAAGCTCGGTCATCCAGCTACTATTGGTTAAAAAGGGAGAATCATCATCATCTTATCTTTCTTCTGATCGTTTTAAACTCTGAGACTGAATAATATTTTCTAAAGTTTACGCGAATATCGCGAGTAAGAGAATAATAACAAATAAATCGAAACAGACTGGTTTTCTTTCAATCGGGGCTCGAAGTCAACTTACTCTCTCCAACCGTTGGTTCAACTTATATGTGTGTTTTATGGGAGCGATTACCGATATTCCAATCAAAATCAATACGTACCTCGGGCTCCAGTATGCAAACTTTGGACGCGAAATCGCAGTATCATGAAAATAAATATTTAAAGCGCGTTACTAATTTTACTTTAGCCCCTCTAACCTGACCTTTCTAAAAACTTATTACCACTTGTCTAAAGGGGCTGTTTTTGTGTTGGTTCACCTCACTCGAATGCTAAACTGGGTTTCAACTCACCTTTAATTGCAAGCCCAACACCACACCCGCAAACACGGCGTAGTTCCTCAATAGCTGACAACTAAACCAATAATCACACAAGTTTTAACAGTACTAATAGGCATTAATTCTATTAGACGCAGATGCTTCCGCAAGTCTCTCCCCCTCCCCCTCCCTCTCACGCTTGTCGCAGGTGTTCACCGGGGAATCACTCACGTACAGCGGCAGCCAGGAATCTTCCACACAATTTGTAATAGGTCTGTTCCCGACATATCACAACGTCGGCATGACGTGTTACGAGATGTCGACAACTGCCTAGGGACAGACTTAAACGTTTAATCAGGCAATATCAACAAAGCCTTGGCTTATTATTTGTATTCTACTATTGGAATTGTGGAATCGTCTCGACGCGAAGCATTTTCTATTTGTTATCAATGGATCGCATCGCGTGACACTGCGGAGGTTATAACAATTTTTTTTTTCAATTAAATCACAAAGACTCACTTAAATTTCAATATTTTTGTATAGTCATATTAATGAGTATGTCAATCCCATACAATTGATCAACCCCGTATAATTCCGATGCAAACCATGAACAATGAAATTTAATTGACAAATAAAGTGCTTTTTACCAACAATGATCATTTTGTCGGTTACCATCTGATAATGTTCGAAATTATCAGAACCAAGTCCTCCCAACAGATTTGGGACCTGAGCCAACCAGACCTGCTGGGCACCTGGCTTTATTTCCGCGGTTGCGAATTCGGACGACATTCGCTCCGGTAAAACAAAGTCCTCCATTTTTCAACAATTTTGTGGTGCTTTTGTCTTCCCTAGGCTTCAGTACGCTAGGCTACTGAAATGTACCCACTACACTCGCAAGGTTGTACACAATATTCGTACATGGTAACTTCGGTGTGTACAAAACATCAGTAAGGCGCTTAGCAAGTATGAATAGTATGAATTAAACTGTGATGCGAAAGTAAAGACAATGGGAGCCGCCGCGTGCGTCCACAAACTTTTGCTTTGCCCCCGTCTCACCACATTCTACTCAAAAATTTCCCATTTTACCTCTATCTCAACTTGTTACAGAGTATCCGCATTTTTATATATAACCTTTGAAAACACTGGGTAATCGTTTTGTATGCCTAAATGAAATGCATGACACTGGTATGCTCTCGTTTTCCATAAATTCATTTGCACTAATATTGTTTGCCATAATCATCCCCGAGCAGAATATTTACTTGCACTATTATCATTTATACTAATAACGTTTATCTTAACAACTCAACAGTGATAACTTTTATTTGCCATAAAATGACTTTCTATGGCAACATATATCATAATCTAACTTTTAAACTCTCGCGTTCCATGATATATAATTTAGAAAGCGGCCAATTGTAAGTCAAATAGCATCTCCTACTTACGATCTTGCGAAGTACGTTGCGTCAGTATTGCAACCACTGGTAGGCAGAACACCGTCTTTTGTGAAGGACTCACGGCACTTTATACAGATCATTAAAGATCTCAAACTAGAACCAGATGACATCATGGTGAGCTTTGACGTGGAATCTCTTTTCACCAACGTCCCTATAAAAGAACGCTTGAACGTCGTAAAGGATCTATTGAGTGACAACGAATTGCCGTTTAACTATGTTGATCTGCTTGAGCACTGTCTAGATGGTAACTACTTCCTTTTCCAAGGTCAACATTACCTACAGATAGATGGTGTCGCAATGGGAAGTCCTGTAGCCCCAGTACTTGCCAACATCTGCATGGAACATTTTGAAGAAAAGCCCCTGAGTCTGGGCCAGAAGACCATCAGACTGTGGAAGCGATATGTGGATGACATTTTTAGTATTGTCAAGGGAAGTCAACAGGAAGTGGATCAATATATACAACACCTTAATTCTGTCCATCTCAAGATAAGGTTCACCTATGAGATGGAGAAAGAGAGGTCGTTGTCATTTTTAGACGTAAAAGTAGCCGTGAGATCAGGTGGGTCCTTGTCACACTGTGTGTACCGGAAGCCTACACATATGGACAGATACCTACACGCCACGTCTCATCACCATCCCCGACACCTACAATCCGTTGTGACCTCACTCAGGAATAGAGCGTATGATCTCTGTGACCCTGAACATCTCGAGCGAGAGCTGGATCATGTTCAGGAGTTACTCAAGAACAACGGATATGAAGTGAACGGACGACGGAAGCAACAGGCAGTGAGGCGTAGACGTCTAGAGGTGAGCAGACAGCCAGCCTATATGCCCTATGTCAAGGGAGTAACGGACAAAGTCGGCTCAGTGTTAAAAACATACTCCATCCCGACAGTTTACACCCCAGGCATAAGGGTAAACAACATCGTGGGCACACCGAAGGATGTCTTACCGTTACAGTGTCCAGGTGTCTATAAGATAGATTGCAGCTGTGGCAGTTCCTATATAGGCCAAACGAAGCGGACTATTGCTGAACGGGTCAAAGAACACATCGCAGCTGTAAAGAATCGCCAGACGAGCAAATCGGCGATTGCAGAGCACCTGCTAGAAGCAGGCACCAATCACTGGATTGAATTTCACCATATGCAAGTCCTCTCCAAGGAACGTCACTTCAACTCAAGACCTGTACGTGAAGCGATTGAAATCAAAAAACATAAAAATTTCAATCGGGAAGATGGTTTTAAATTATCTGCAACATGGAATCCAGTGATGAAAAACATGCAACCTCGCTTTTCTACGCAGTCGAATACTGCCCTCGTAATTGTAAATGCAGTATTTGCAAAATGGCGGTTTCTAGAAAAACGCGGTTAAAGGTTTTTTTACATTTTCTACAATTTCTGAAATCATATACGTTTTATTTTTGACTCAGTATGTACATAATAAGTCAATTTACTATTAACTTTAACATTATGAACAATTTTATAGATTAATTAGTTTATAATGTTGAATACTGCATTTTATCTTTGTATTTATATTTGATATTTGCATTTATTTTAAAGTGAAATGCAGTATTTGTGCTGAGTACTGCATTTATGTCTAGGAAATAATTCAAACTGCATTTATTTCTAGTACATTGAAACTAAACGATCAACTAAATATTCTATAAATGCAGTACATTATCATTTCGTGGATACATACGTGGTCCCGTCGAGTTTTTGCGGCGGCGAAAGGCAAGAGTGGCAGAAGTTTGGCCGTTTGCTCGCTTGTGCTGCGATCTAGCGGTTGGGAATATAGCATTCCATACCCGTTAGAATCGCTTCAGCGACTGCTGTTGCACAAGAGCTTGAATCGTTTGAAGTGAAGGAAAGCTGCCTCCACGGGTACGACGAGAAGAATTCTCGCAGTCCGTCCCAGTCTACCGACTTGTAGTGCCAGACATGCCACCACTGAGGTGGCCCCGGTGGTTCTGGCCACGCGAGAGTCACTTGCGCCCAGACGACGCTATGGTCCGAAGTACCAAGTGGTGCCTCCACTCGGTACGTAGTCAGCAGAGGGTCCAATAAAGACTCTCTGTGGATCTCGATATCTGGTTTTCTAGTGATAGAATGCACCAGTTGCGAGAACCCATAGGTCAGGGCGTAGTAAGCAGCCCTTCCCGTAAAATCAGTTCTGTGCGACCCAACCACTCCATATCGTGAGCGTAAAAGTTCCCCAAGAATACCAAGTCCGCGGCAGGGTACTGCTCAGTTACTTTGTCCGCCGACCGCTGCAGGTGCTCAAACAGTTGAGCCATGCCCAGGTCACCGCCATGGGACCTGTAGACGCACACATAGATACGGGTACCCATAGAGTGGACAGGTCCCTGTCTTCAAGGCCGTTTAGACAGCGACAGCAAACGTCATCCCAGACGTACATGCATACCCCGACTTCACTCAGGAAGTTATGTTCGGGTGCAAACCCGAACATAACTTCCTGAGTGTGTTGTGTATGTTTGTGGTTGAAGGTGCCGCTGTAGAACGTCTATTCTTACTTTTCTTGGCCATAATAAAAATGGGAGGGGGAGGCATAGAGAGTCTCTATGCCGTCAGTGTAGAAGACAAAGTAAGGTTTCTCGCCACCGCAAACGAGCTAGGGTTGTGTGATTGGCTGGCGCGGTGGGCGGACGGGCCCCGGGTCCCCTCCTAGATACTGCCAAGTCTACTCCGGTTTCCTTCTCCGGCACGACTACAGACTACAGCACCGGGAACTTTACACAGGCTGCTGGTTCAGCCTCCTGGAACGGAGATTATGTGATCTCCGAGTTTGGGAACCTTTCAGCCTGCGGGCGGCCAGCGGTTAACCGTTTCACCGGGCCTCCCTGACCGCCGCACCAACATTTCACTCCCGCACTAGTCAGTGGTGACATCCAAAGCCTTTGGTCTTCCCACTGACAACACAGAGCCTCTCCAGTGAGCTCTGGCTACCCTGCTCACCGTCGGGAACACAACACAAGGTTACTATAACCGTCGTGTCCTACCTTCTAAAATAACATGCCTATAATTAAAAATGTCACATGAGGCAATAGAAAACCAGTCAACTCTTCCTAATTACCATAGCAGCACTATATACGACGATAAGTTCCGACTTTGTTAATAGCTGCAGTCGATTTTTTGCACAGCGCCATGAATCACTCTAATAACACTACACTCAAATGCAGTATTAAACATTTACTGCATTTGAATTTCGAAAAGGCTCATATTAAAAAAAAAATATGTACAACATTAAAATGCAGTTCATTATGCGAATGCTTCATTTAGCTCTACGATAAGATTAATACTGCAATTCAAATTAGTAGTATATTACAAAAGACTCATAGAAATATAAAACGTACAACATTAAAATGCAGTTCATTATGCAAATGCTGCATTTAGCTCTACGATAAGATTAATACTGCAATTTAAATTAGTAGTATAGACATTAGTACTGCATTTTATCCTTGTACATTATTATTACTGCATTTAAATTAACAAACTCCCGGGAAAAACTTATGAATGCTGCATTTTTCCTTACAATTTTACTAACTTCCATAATATTTTTTTTATTTTTTTTTTAACCAAAAGTTAGATACATGTCTCTTAACTTCATTTTCGATAAAAACAGGAATTGGGAAAAATGACGATTACTGCATTTATAATTACGACGGCAGAATAGACACCGGACAGTTTGCTTACGTAATAGGGACACTGTGAGTGTGGTATGTGACGGTACATGGCGAAAAGAAAATATTGAAAATGTGCGGGTAGATGAAGAACCTACTACCTCACGGATTCGAAGACGGCGAGCCAGTCAGCCTGTGACCACGGCCGGTGTAACCTGGTCGAAACGTCAGGCAATCAAAGGTATGTAAGTACCTATACCATGATCGCGTCCATAAGTAACACATCTCATAATCGACGCTTGACATAATAAAATTTGATATAATTATGAAAATAATACATAATATTGTCAGGTCGAAATTAATTATCTTTAACACCCCGACTCAGTGCAATCCGCCGTCGAGCTTAGTTATAAGACGCCAATTGAGTTTAGGTTTAGGTTTAATTGTGAATAAAATATATTATCTTTATTTATATTATGGCGAATATAAGTTATGGAAAATGGCATTATTGAAAACGAAAATTATAGCAAATATAGTTATGGATTTAAATTATTATGACACTTGATCGATTATGACCAACGGAATTAGTGAAAGTAATTTTATGTCATTTCACGAGTATGGCAACTGAAGCGTTATTTCTAATGAAAATATGGCAAATACCAGTATGGCATATGAAATTATGGCAACAATAGGAAACCGCATGACACTACACGAATGTTTGTAAAACAAGGAACTTCTAACGTGGTGGAACTAAAATCACCTAACCATTACCCGTAACCCCACTGCATTGTAGTGGGACCATGGGGAATCACCAAAAAGAGCTACAGGTGGGACCAGGGTTAAAGGCCGAGTTAGGATCGCACCAAGATTTTCGGAGCTCAAACCAAGCTCGCTAATTTACGGATGAAGCTTCCGCGCAGGTTCTCTTCTCAGTGTTGAAAGGTCAAATGGCAGCCACTTGACCTTTGACACACCACAAAGTCTCAAAAGCTACCGGGAACAACACTTGGATGTCGATGATTTGTAACCCAGTACAATTCGCTATTTCTACTAAACATTGCACCTATATAGTTTAGCGCCTTTAGTATTAAAATTATGAACATCGCATAAGAAAGCCGTCACTCGACGTGAAGATGACGTCACTCGGCGGACAGACTGACAAGCAATCAGCGTTTGACAGCAACACAATCTGCGAATGTGAGAGATTGCCACACGCGTCACGCGTCGTGTCAGGCGGCGTGTCACGCTCCCCACGCTGTGGTGTAACACATCGACACTAGGCAATAGGCAGGCAGCCTTTATATTTATGAGGAGTTGAATTGCACTAGTGGTCGATCCCCAGTTCTATCAATACTTTATCACTTTAAAACATTTCCTTCTTATAACTTCGTTTCGTGTTCATTATTATTCGCCAATGTATTCACTAAAGAATATCTATCCTTATCTTACTTTTATATGCCTAGGTGTATTCTTAGGTTCATAAATATTTCTGTTCTGGATGGACGAAACCAAAGAAAGGTATGTAGGTAGGTATTTAATAAGTTCCATTTGTGTCGATAATGTCTACACATTAGGCGAGCGTGACTAACTGGCCGATCCCATCAGCCATTACATCTAATCGTCTATAAATTTTACTATTAGCTTTGCTATTGAAAGGGCTATTATTTATGCAAGTTGCCTACTTTATACTAACGGTGATGTGTCTTGTTAATTTGGTGGGGTTCAGGCTATAGGCGGATAAGTAGTATGCTTTTAATTTGAACCACCCAGCTCCCGACCAGCACCGCGTGCATCGCCTTACGCGAAAATGATAGAGAGAACTCTAACATACGCGAATTAGAATCAAGGCAGTCTTAACCAGGCCTTGCTTCTTGTCGCGCAACCTGCCTTATTAAAAGCCTGTTAGATGATGGTAGATAGGCGCTTCCTAATATACACTTTACAAAATAAATGCCGTGGACAGTCGCGTGTAGTAGTGTAGGACACTGCGTTAAGGCTTCAATCAATGTCTTGCGTATTTCAGCCTAATTTAATCATTGGATCTTCAGAAACATTTCTCAACAAAAGCATTTCCTATAACAACAATTTATTTCCAATTCGTTCAATTGTTTCGTGGCTGCGAGTCTAGATGGCTCATTCCCGTTCGCTCCAAATGTATAATTATCCAAAATATTTTTTTGAAGAGTTTGACCAACTCTAGGGTTGCAAGTTTTTTGTTTGTGTGTATTTATATAGAACACGTCAATTTAACTTCACCTCGCCTGATGGTAAGCTGGAGGCAAAGTCATGTACCATGTTAACAATGGTGGCACTCAGCTTGACGGCCTCATAAAGAGGATTGTCGTCTGCACACCGCGTGACAGCACCGGTCCCATTAGTGCTGCGCCCACAATCCCCCCTGCCCGGCTATGCACATGCTGACCCCTGAAACGCAATCCAACCGAGATCGGATTACTATAGAGGGTTTATATTTAGTTAAGTAATTATATTTTGTCACAATTGTGATCTAATCTACGATTAATTCTGTTAATCTCCCGTCACTATCAAATCCAATAAGCGGGCTATTTGATTGATAATACCCCTGTCACATGGTAGATCCGGAGACCTTATTATAGACGAGTGGGTCGCATAGGTCGCCCTATTAATATAATGCAGTATTGATCGCTTGTCAGACGTCGTCCATTGACAACGGTTAACGTTTAATGCCGCGCGACTATTTGTGAATAGGCCACAGTTCTGAGAACCACGTTCACACAGAATATTAAATATTCACACGGTTAAATGGATATAAAATGGGCTGATAATTGAAATCAGTTCCAGTCATTAGTAGTACGGAATTGAATCGAATTCTGTGGTAACGTGAAACGTATTTTGTGGGTGTATTTTGGGGCACAAGTAACTCCCATCCGGCCGCTTATGAAACGGAGTTTCAAAATCAGTTTGCAAATAACAATAATGTTTTTCTTTTGAAACTGGTTCGAAACAGGCTTACCTTTTTGTGGTGTCAAGCGACAGTCACTCCCGTAAAATCCAAAACAATAACACGTACGCGTACCTTATTTTCTTATACTCTTCCTACCCCCCAGTGAGAAATCAACCTAAAGATTGACCTCATTCTGCAACATTGTCACCTCAATTTCGTTTATTAATAAAATTGAAGCTCTTGAATTCATTAATTCTTTCATTTATTAATCTCATTGGAACACAGAAGCTAGCAAAAGATTTATATTCTATTTAGTTATCTCACGCCTGTATTTATACGATGGGCTAGGCAGATGTGTATTATATGCACGTGGCAGTTGACGGACGCAGTTTTGGCATCGAATTTTCTTTCGACATAGGGGGTCCCGTAAAAGACTAAACAAGCTAAATTACGGAAATGAGGTCTAAGCGAGGGGATCTCGGCCTCCAAATGCAAGCGTTGATTGCAATGGAAATTAGATCAGTGAAAAGAGTTAGTGATTAAAATGTAAAAATTAAAATGAAGAAGGACATTACCGCTACACAGAATGGCCTAGTAGAGTAACCCAGGAACACTCTCCCTGAACCGAAAATCGAACCTAGCGACCTTATGGAAACAAAAGCAAACTTATGTCACAAGCCACAACTGTAACGAGGCGAGATAAATGCAGCAAAAGATAATGTTTGACTACGTTTTAGGACGAACCTCATATACTTTCACAGCACGCTTTCATCCAGCGGCCATCATCGGCAGCCCTATAATACTCCCGAGAGGGCCATCTCGAGATGGCTTCTCATCTTCGCAACTAAATGACTCGCAGAGATGGCGTGAAGTTTCAGTCAGTTCAAGTCTGCCATAACCACCAATCAACCAAGCCCTATGTTACATCAGCTGGCTTATTCTGTGACTACTATAAATGTTTAATATGTTAGTGTGTAAGTTAATATGTTATCAAACTAAATCGCGAACATATAAACAACTTATCTATCGAAACCAATTCGTTTTCATCACAACTGAGATGTAGAAAAATAAATTTCGTCATTTTAATTCGACTAACAAATAGAATCGAGCTCTTCGTAAATAGCACGGGCAATCGACTCGAAAAGTATCGATAAATAAATCGATTGTGATCGCCGTCGAGTGGCTTCTGCGCGGGAATCAATTTGTGCGGGATTCTGTTAAATGGACGACTCTACAGGGTAACTGTGTAACTTATGCGGAGATTATTGGGGATTCATGGACCGATTTTATAGTGACAGAGGACTGATTTAAACCATGTTTATCTACGCAACTATGGGGCTAAAGCATTGAGGTATGAAAGTGACCGGTACGCCTACACTATTAAGTATATTTATATACCAATAAAATGGCACACTACCCATCTGATGGGAAATGGTTACCATGGCCTGTCGACGTTTATGATTTATGATGGAAAGAGAGGAAGAGGTCGGCCAGGAGGACCGTTTATGTTACAGTTAGAGGAAAAGATTAGGAGGTCAACGGATTGGTGGGGGAGACAGAAGAGTGGCGATTGCTCCACCGACAATAGCACAGCTTTTAAGTTTACAGAATTATTTGAGATTAGTGCATACACAGGAATGGTTTATTCCGTGATAAAAAGACATATATGGACTTTGTATGGGGTCTTGGACATTTTAACCTGTAATGTTCCCATTATAGTCATTTTATTAAACTGCACACGGCAGTCTGTAAATCATCTAACTAAATAATGGTCAGGACAGTACTGCTTTTTTAAAAATATTCTACTTGTGTCCTTCCGTCATAATTTAGACGAAGTATTTCACAAAGAAATAATATCGTGCATGTATCCATCCGTTCGCCAACACGGACTATATTAACTCTAAAATGTTTGCAGGAGCTTCAAAGGCACTAGATTCATATCGAGCCGATATTGCTCACTATCAGAGAGCCACACACACACATAGCCGACATATTGGCATAATCCGCGGCGTATTGGGTCAAAGATAGCCGAGGTACGGACATCGCGTTTCAAAGCTAAAAGTGGAAAAGGTTTTAAACAGTAATAGGAGAAGAAAGGGAAATTAGGTTTATTTTGTTATCATCAACAGGTATTCTTGTTCATCCCTAAACGACAGAGAAGTAGGCAGAGGTGTACTTTTAACACGATGCTATTTATTTTTACAAAACCGGCATTATCATCATCCCCACAATGTTGATACAGATATCATCCACAACTGACACATTGGAGTCTAAAGTCAACTCTTCTGCTTTTTATCACGAATAGAGTGTCTGAACATACTTTAGGTATTATGAATTGTGATGTACGTTTACATTATCGAATTATTATAATCTGTTATTTATTAGTTCTCTGTATCTCTAACGAATTATTATAATCTGTTAATATCAAATTGGTATTTAGGTACCGCTCTTAATTATGTGGAACCAAAAACATGTTCTTTTACTACTCTGCCTGTCCTTTTTGTGAATATATAAAATTTGATACAAGTAAAGTTTAAGACGAGAGTCTCATTAGCCATTTGTCGACAACAGTTTGTCTCATTAGCGGGTAGGGTACCTATACTGTGGCAAAGTAACCACAAAAGTGGCTGTCGGGCCCTGCGCTCGCTATACTAATACCTTTGTCATTAGACGCCTAACCGACACGACTTAAGAATTGTTATATGTTTTAAACCACTTACGTGCTGATGGAGTACAGTTGCTAAAGTTAGTTGAACTTGAACTCACGTGATGTAAATGAGTCGGTAATTTTGAAGTTGTAACTAAATTGATTGAGAGAACAAATGAATATACATGCATACCCGTCAAATCATAGCCCTCCTTTTTGGTTCTACGTAATCGGGTGAAATGAATAATATGGGTTATATATAATTCGGAAAATTAAAAGGCGGGACTTGTACCATGAATCCAAAAACTAACTAGAACCACTAACACGGGGCATATTTGGCTGAAAATCACTTGCAAAAGGCTTTAGAATTGTTTTTTATTGCGATCATATGTAAGCGAAGTCGGGAGTACCAACTAATACTTACAATATTATCAATAGTAAAGTTTATAAGTTTCTTTAATAGTAACAGATAATCTGGAAAGAAAGTCGCAGGTATACGGTAATAGGTATTTGCAGTCTTAAAATTGGGAACACTAGGATAGAACCGCCGACAAACCTAATACTACCTATTCGAGTTATAACTTATTCAGCAACTGTAGTACACTGTTATTGGATTCATAAAAAGGTTTGTGTCCATGTTCCATCGATCTCACTATTAGAATAAATCCACTCCTAATATATCTAAGCATTTACCTAATTTGGGGGCAGCATACGTGTAGTATAATAGAGAATTGGCATTTCATATTGCCCGTGGAGTGGCTCCTAGATTATTATCGAAGAACGACTCAATTGGCTCTTCAAGTAACTGCGGCCAATTCGGTACGTCTCAGGAATAATACTTCAGAGTATGACGGGCATTGTGTAGCGGGGACACTCTGCAGTTCTCGGGAATCAAACTACGGTCTGTGATGGATGGATAAAGACTACAAACAGCGATAACTTGATGAAACATATCTGTAAACAAAATCTCTAATAATAAAGTCATGTTCAAAGCTACTGGAAGAGTAGCATGTTTTGTTAACAAGTATAGAGAAGATAAAGAGATGTAAAACAAAACCGTAAAGAATCAAATAAATTGAACTTCTAATGTTATTATAAGTCTCAAGTCTGAAAAAGCTCTAATTAAAATTTGTAAGAACAGGACTTAAGAATAGCCGGACTGAAGCCCTTATTCTAGATTGCCACTCAGATGAGTCGCCATTTATCTGAGGAAAAATTGTATAGACAATCTGCCAGACAACCTGTATACAATCTTTTCTTGACTTCGAGACATACTCATTGGGTAAATGGTAACGTTAATTATTTTTCAAATACTCGTACCTTAAGATTTGTAAGGCAAATAGGATCCTTTACTTATTTATATACATTTCTTTATGATTCTTACAGTAATTCCGGTTGACCAAATATTGCACGTGGGACACTGGATGATGTATGTATGTGGCTTATTTTGGCTTTAACATCAGAGCCTCATCCGGTAATCATCAAATATCGGCAGCCTCACCCGCGAGCACCAATTTAGCTTACAAGCTGGGAGCCTCGGTGGGATCCAAACACGCAATTACTTATAGCTATGTATATCAATCCTAGTTATTTATTCAAGTTGGTATATTATCATATATTGTGGCATCAAAAAGATTTCCAGTTCAGCATGTGCCGGGCAGATACAGTAGGTAATAGATAGTAAACAAAAGAATACTATCGAATATAAGATGTTTCAATTATTGTACATACTCGTTTGTACGCGAGTTGTGCTCCAGTATTTCTACAATTGTTCAGTTAACAGTAGGAAGTAATTTCAACAAAACAATTGCATTTCTAGACCTGTAACAATGCACACAAGTCAATGCCACTGCTAACAGCGAATCCCGCTGAGTGCTTTCCTATCTACAAAGGACTCGCAGTGTTGTAGATAATTCACAAAAGACTGGGTATCGGTTATCGCGGCCCAGAGTGTCGACGCGGCGGTACGACGGAATTCTATCAAGTTTGGCAATGTAACGCGTCCTAAATTTATTCATTTTGTAAAGAAGCGCTATCAACTCAAAAAATGGCGTAAGTTTCTGCGCTATATACCTACACCTACCTATTCATTATGTCGGGACAGGAAGGAGACCTTGGTATGGTAGAGGTAAACATAGACACAATGCCAAAAACTCATATATAAGTCACCCGTTGTGGCTTACTTCCTCAACACGAACATCGCGAACACTAACTTATATAACTAAGATTTTTTTTTTTCATTCCGATACCTGCCCCAATCATCAATGAGGGTAGTTATGTCGGACCAAATCGACTAAAGACAAACCTTGTCTCGGCTCTCAGTCTCGGTTACCAAGGTGGAAGATTAGCCAATAAGGCATTTCCCTCGCACTCCGGCTAACCCTGGTCTATACACGGCTTTTGAGATGATCCTCGGGTCATCTGAAAAGCCGGAAAGCCCTGCCCCGGAAAAGTAGCGCTTCTCTTTCATCCTGAGAAAAAGAAGCTGCCGTCTCTGTTGCCCAGGGTACACCGCGTACCGACCAAGCACTAGAAAGCGCTTAATTTTTTTAGTGTTATACATCGCCAAACAGTCTTTCCGCCCACAGATTTAATCAAATCGTATCAATAAAAAGAGGGACCTAAGTGAGACGTGTCACTTAATCTTGGCCATTCGCCGTCCTACTAACCAATGTACACTAAAACAAATGCTGTAATGCCGACAATTAGCCGCACTGTTGTATTCATGGCCCATTGTCCGCACTCTGCACTGTGCGCGCCGGGAGATTAGCCGGTCTACACAGTGTGCGGCCCGCGGCGTCATTTGTCTAGCTTATGTGCGGTATAATTATTGTATGTTAGGTAGAAGGTAGGTAATATAGAACGCGTTATTATCATGAAACTAGTTTACCAAACAGCTTTTATTTTGTTTTCCTACATAATTTGAGCAAT
Source organism: Eilema caniola (assembly GCA_949126895.1). Lineage (NCBI taxonomy): Eukaryota > Metazoa > Arthropoda > Insecta > Lepidoptera > Erebidae > Eilema > Eilema caniola. Next base: position 28,703,976 of record OX421465.1, read on the forward strand.
TTCACTAAGTTTTATATCGCCGAGGGCTCAGACAGTGGTATATCAGCTGAGCACCCTTATTTATTTCCCCATTATACACTACTAGGTGTAAAAAATCCTAGCAATATCCTTTAGGCTCAAGCGAACCTCTCATGCAATCTGTGCACCTACCAAACAACGGGAGAGGCTCTAGTGCAGGCTCTCCTCTGAGAGTCCGGTGATCAGATAGCAGACACTCCCATGAAAGCCGTATAGACAACCAAAACGATGCAAAAATGCAAGCAAACACTGTTTACCACCATAAACTCGTAGGGCAAACGGGAAATTTATCCATTTTTTATAATAAACCCTTAAGACTTTTCTCTCTACACTTGGAAATGGCACGAACTCGAAACAAAGGCCTCGATAGACCACACAACGTTAGTCCATTGCGGCCGTTATACGTGGCGCACAATGCACCGGACACCGGACACGCCCGGGTGCACTAACACCGGACACGCCCGGACATCGACACTTTTATCTCAAGTCCACTGTTATTGCGCTACATTATTGAATACAAGTGGAGTGCACACTGCGAGTCACAGTCTCATTTTATGAAGAAATGTAATTTCTTATAACGATTTCCTGCTTTGTGGTTACACGGTGGAGTAGAATAAAGCCACCACATTTCTTCCCCCTCGGTATCGTAGAAGGTGACTAAAAGATGAAACTGTTCTTCGGCGTGTAATGTATGTATAACAATTTATAAATACCATCAGGTACACCAAATGATGACCCGAAAAATAAAAATACCTAATATATAAACATTTAATAGCTAATCCTATTTACCTTCCTTCCAAAAACCAAAGTTCTCCTTGGAAGTCGTCGTATCGTACAGACGAGTACGGCACGCTCGATTGACGTCACAGTCTCACACCTACCTCACCGCACCACTCTAATTTCTACAATGAAACAAGTACCTAGTTAACAAGAACTTAATCTTGACAACTTACTCAAACTCGACTCGTATGAGACGCACTTGTCCTCTCTCACACCACAGTGTACTCAACTCAGCCGCGGTAAAGCGCTCACGGGTGGGCGTCTAGTGTCAATACCGGTGCGGTGTGTAGCGAGGCGCGGTGCCGCCTGCCAACGCAAATACCGCGCGCTAATTTGTTGACACGCGCACATTACAGGGATCGAGGCGACATCTACCGCAAATATAATTAACTTAGATATCTTGGAAAGAAATGTGCTACTTTTTACTGTATTGTAATCGCTGCCAATGGTTGCGCCTGTGTGAAAACGATCGCCGAGGAAAATTTGTCTATTTTACAATCTTTTCTCAGATAATTCTAATTTCAGCGGCGTGGCATTCTAGAATATGAGCCTTAGTCAAATACAGTCAAAAGTTTGATTCAAATCGGTGGAGACCATAAAAAATTAGTTTAAGAGATGAACACATTCAAATTCAAGCAAACAATCTCTTCAATTTTTGTATTATCTTTGATTGTCTAATGTGGATGAAGTTTATCGAGATAGGTAGCTTAAAACTAAGTAGTTACTATAAGCTACAGTCAGACGTCATACACATATATTTTCCATTATATTGCTCAACACATAACCTCCGAACGACCAAAACACATAGATGGTGAATGAATCGTTGAAATCGGCTTTCTCGATGATTTAGGTAACATGTGGGTCGCAGTCCAATTGAACCGGCAGGCGGACAAATGGGACTATTTGCGCAGACTAATCTGTCCGACAAACGCTCCAACCAATTGAAGGCATTAGGCTTTCCGCTTTCATGGTTCATTGTAGGTATACATGATAAACCTAGCAGGTAGCCGATGATGGGAATTGTGGAGAACTTTGAAAAGACGAATACTCTTGCTAATTGCATTTTAGTTTCCGCCCTGTAACTTTTTTGTACTGAAATCGCAATCGTTACAGTTTACGATTATATACTACTCTAATAACAGTATATATAAATATACTCTCTCGGGAGTATCCGATTTGGGTCGACTAAACCTAGTCCAATTCAATCCCACTAAGACACAAGTATGTGTATTCACCGCTAAGAAAATCCCATTTATTGTAGCGCCGCAATTCCTGGGTACATTGCTTACCATTTCCTCGAATATCGGGATTCTAGGCGTCGACATCTCAAGCGATGTCCAGTACCGCAGCCATTTGGAGGACAAGGCCAAGCTGGCATCTAAGAAACTTGGAGTGCTTAACAGGGCGAAGCAGTACTTCACTGTGGGGCAACGACTCCTTCTTTATAAGGCACAAGTTCGGCCCCATATGGAGTACTGCTGTCACTTTTTGTCTGCTTGACCCCTTCGAATCGATACAAAGACGGGCGTTGAGGCTCGTACATAATCCCATACTCGCAGGCGCTGTGGAACCTCTCAGCCTCAGCAGGGACTTTGCCTCACTGTGTGTGTTCTACCGCCTATACAATGGTTTGTGGTCAGATGTATTGTTTGACAGGATGCCGACAGCTTTCAGACAGACTTTCTGTCATCGCACCGCTCGCCATAGACAGGGAGTCATCCTCGCACATTGCGACCAGAAATGGTGCGAACCGTACGGTATGAAAGGAACTTCATCCCATGCACGCTCAAGCTGTGGAAGGAGCTCCCTGCTGTGGTTTTCCCAAGCGAATACAATATGGGGTTCTTCAAGAAGGTTTTTTCAGGGCCGGCAGCGCGAGTGTGACGCCCCTGGTGTTGTATACGTCGATAAGCCTCGGGAACCACTTTTCATCAGGTGGGACGTGGGCTTGTCTGCCACATATGTGGTATAAAAAAAACATATATATAAAGAGGCTATATGAATAAATCGGATGGTTACAGTTACGAGACGAAAGATAGTTTTGTACGTCTATAAATTCCTACAATTGTTCTTCAAAGGCCAGCTCGTAAAAGTTAGGAACTACTGTCATCTTCGCTAACGTTTGAAAACAGTGAATCGCAAAACTTTTTGACATTTTACCAACTAATACCAACTATAATATGAAGACGGTCACGTCTGTCGAAGGACCGGTGGCCGTTGGAGCAGACGAGTCCTAGAGTGGAGACCGCGAGAAGGCAAACGTAGGGTAGGACGCCCCCTAGCCAGATGGACCGATGACCTGAAAAAGGTGGCTGGGACGGACTGGATGCGGAAGGCGGAGGATCGTACGAAATGGCGCACATTAGGGGAGGCCTATGTCCAGCAGTGGACTACAGTGGGCTTATTGATTGATTGATTGATTGATATGAAGATAGTGTTTGATGACGATTAATGTCATATTAGCTTAGGAAATATAACAATACTCAAGTCTTAAGCCGTCATTGATTGTCTGTCTACAATAACGAAAGCTGTTTTAACGAATACCGGTGACTCAAATTCGCGGACAACCCAGAAATTATCCCTTAAAAACCTACAACATTTCATTGTAACATGCAGTTAAACATTTTAATTTAGTACAGCATTCTGTATTGTTGCATAAACAAAAGTTCAGGATTGCTTTTATATCACAAGAAGTTATACAGCGCTCCAGGTAGTTTTATAAAATTCTTGTGTACCTATTACAAAGCAGCTCTTAAAAAGGCTTGCGTTTAAAAATTATTTATAAGATTTTAACTCAGAGAATGATAAATAATTGTTGCTTTATCAGACACTTAGAGATTGTTCTACATATTCAAGAGATCGAAAATTTACGTTACCGTCATGTAATTCGCTAATTCATGATTACTACCTAGTCTTTTAGTGTTTCCAACAAACTTGTGATTTTTTTTTATTCAGCCCGTCAAATGACTTCACTCTGCTGGATGGTAAGAATGTAGAGAATGGTGACCACCATTCCAGATGCTCACAATTTCAAAACGGTGGTTCCTACTCTTACAGCTTTGAGAGATACTTTCTTAATCTTCCTCTTCACCCGGGATTTTAAAATAGGGAGAGGTAAATAATGTCTCCCCATAGAGGAGATCAAATTTTTCCTCCTCTTCAATCGATGTAGATTGAAAATGTGATTGCTCCGTTTTGAAATTGCACCCGCGACCAGACCATAACAGGGGCAATGCTCTGCAGTTCTAAAAAGGCCACATTGTATTTTTATATACTGATCATCATGTGTGCCATTTCTCTTACAGGTACTTGTAAAATAGCCACTTTTTGATTAACATAAATTAAGCTTATTTATTACAAGCTTTTTTTAATATTAACTTGCTGTCTGTATGTAATTTGTTCAGGGCAAATCTTGCAACTCAATTTTGAATCAGATATCCTCCACCGATTTTATTAAAATTTTGCATACACGGTTAGTTTGGATGACAATACGTTAATATGGTACCATGGAAGTAGTCTGATAATGGAGTAGAAAGGTGGCTATAGCAACTCCAAAACTAAACAAGATAAATAAATCGAGTTTGGACTCATTTGTTTTGTCTTAACAAATAAATATTCAGGGTTTGAAGATGAAGTTAGAAAATGGCATAGGAATGCCTTAACTAAACAAGATAAATTTGGGTTTATTTGTTATGTCTTAAAAATCTCTCTGATTTTACGTGGTATTTAGGGTCAGAAGATGGAGTCGGAAGGTATCCATAGGAATGCTTAAACTTAACAAGATAAACCTCTTGAGTTTGTATTCATTTGTTTTGTGTTCACAAATTCGCTGGTATTACATGGTATTCAGGATTTGAAGATGAAGTCAGAAATTGACCACAGGAATTCCTTAACTGAACAAGATTATTTGTTTTGTCTCAGAAATCTCTCTGGTTTACGTGGTATTTCGGGTCTGAAGATGGAGTCGGAAGATTTGCATAGGAACTCTTAAACTTAACAAGACAAACCTATCGAATTTGGGCTCATTTGTTTTGTCTTAATACCTCTCTGGCATTAAATTGAATCCAGGGTCTGAAAATGGCGCCCGAAGGTCAAAAGAAACTAAGCATGATAAACCTATCGCGTTTGGGTTTATTTGGCTTTTTATTTTTGTAATTTATTTTTGGTTACTGGTTATTATATTTGGTTATATTTGGTTACAAACTGTCTGGTATTACATCGTACTTTAGAATCTGAAGATGGAGACAGTAGGTGGTCATAGGAATTTCTGAACTGAACATAGACCACTTGTGTTTGGCTTAGTCTGGCTAGTATTGGCAGGCACAGCTCTACTGTTACATGATGATACTATAACTTTATATTATACTAGCTGTCGCCCGCGTGGATGTCGGTTATCGCGAATCGGGGTATGAAAAATAGATGTTGGCCGATTCTCAGACCTACCCGATATGCCCACAAAATTTCATGAGAATCGGTCGAGCCGTTTCGGAGGAGTTTGGCAACGAAAACTGTGACACGAGAATTTTATATATTAGAAGATTATCTGTGCTATAACTTATAAGTGGAATATAACAAATATTAATAACAAATATTAAATGCTTTAAAAAACAAGCTTTATTATAATAATCTGTACAAAAACGATAGTAACATACGTTGACTAAATTTTGTTTACTTGAAATGAGATTTTGATAATATTGTCACTTATCGACCTACAGCACTCTGACATATAAATCATTTTATGCTTTCGACGTCAGTTTATTTAGGTTTCTGACATAAGCTAACAAAGTATTTATTTGACATCAATCTGTTTTCTGACTTGTAATAATATCTCTTTGGACTATTTATATCCCTTTAGACTGACATTAATTTAATAATTTATTGACCGATTATAGATAAATTTAAGCATATTAAGTAAAGTTAAGTAATAATATGATTGTCTAATGATTTAAACAAAAATATGTAATTAATAAAAACATTACACCGTAAAGTTTCTCAACAATAATACATTACTGTGACAGTTTACACAATTGGATCACATTCAACGAAGAAATAAGTGAAGTTAGAAAGTTAACAATAATAACTATCGCGTATAGTTCGGTTTCATGAAGAATTTTGAAGGAACAAAATCCACAAAGTTTGAGGTTAGAATTGTTTTCAATAGACAATATAGACTATTGCAATAGCACAAACGCATAAGTGTCAGTCAGTGGCATTTGTCACCTCAGTGTTGCCAGCAAACAAATTAATACTTTCAAACGTTCCTTTATACGCAAACATATAACAAAATGGAAGATCAATTTCAATTGTTATTCGATAAAATGAAAATTGAAATGCAAAAACAAACAGTGGAGTTAAGTAATACAATAATGACAAAAATAGAGGAGAAATTAAAACCTATTATAGAAGAAAATAAAAATTTGAAATTTAAAGTTGAAAACTTGGAGAAAAAAGTCGAATATCTGGAAAGAGAGAAGAAAAGTAACAATTTAATAATTCACGGGCTATTAGAAGAGGAAAAGTCTACATCGGAGCTACTTGAAAAGCTGAAAGAAATGTTTCTACACGAATTGGATATCTCAATAGAAGGATATGACGTAAATAAAATCTACCGCATAGGAAAACCAAACAAGGGTGAGAAACCTAGACCAACGCTCCTTGGCTTGACTAGTGGATGGAAAAGAAGTGAAATAATGAAAAACAAGAAGAAACTTAAAGAAATATATATAACGGAAGATTATTCAAAGGAAACATAGAAAAAAGGAAAGCACTACAGCCTAAGCTCATAGAAGAAAGGAAAAAAGGAAATTTAGCCTACATAAAGTACGATAAACTCGTCGTCAAGGAAAACATAACTGTTAATGATAAAAGGAAACGAGGAACTTCTACTTCTCCCCAAGCTGATTTACAGCCGAGAAAACAGCCCGCATTAATCATCATCATCATCAGGCTATATTAGTCCACTGCTGGACATAGCCCTCCCCCAATGAGCGCCATAGCGCCCTGTCTTCAGCTTGCCGCATCCAGCATCTGCCTGCAGTCTTTCTTAGATCGTCATCCCACCTGGTCGGAGGACGTCCTACACTACGCTTGCCGAGTCGCGGTCTCCACTCAAGAACACGTTTACCCCAACGGTTGTCGGTTCTTCGTGAGATATGGCCAGCCCATTGCCACTTCAGCTTGCTGATTCTTTGAGCTATGTCGATAACTTTGGTTCTCTGTCGGATGTATTCGTTGCGGATTCTATCCTTCAGAGAAACTCCGAGCATAGCTCTCTCCATAGCTCGCTGAGCGACTTTGAACTGATGGACCAACCCTGCCGTGAGTGTCCATGTCTCGGCTCCGTAGGTCATGACGGGTAGGACGCACTGATTGAAAACTTTCGTTTTCAAGCATTGCGGTATAGATGACGAGAAGACTCGGCGTAGTTTCCCAAACGCTGCCCAGCCCAGCTGGATCCTCCTCTTGGCCTCCCTCTCGAAATTGTTTTTACCTAACTGCAGAACCTGCCCGAGGTAAGTGTACTCAGAAACGATTTCGAGAGGGTGACCATGTACGACGACCGGCATCGGATCAATGTGGCCATTGATCATGACTTTGGTTTTGTCCAAATTCATGCCAAGACCGATACGTCGGGAGGCTGAAGCTAGTCCGCCCAGCATCTGGTTCAGCTCCTCTAGCGACTCCGCCATTAAGACTATGTCATCTGCGAATCGTAGGTGTGAGATGTAGTCGCCGTTTATGTTAATGCCCTTTCCTTTCCAGTCCAGCGTCTTAAACATATCCTCCAACGCGCTGGTGAACAGTTTAGGGGATATAGCATCCCCCTGTCTCACTCCTCTGCGCAACTGGATCGGTTTAGACTGCTGGTCCTGTACTTGGACACTCATAGTGGCGGCTTCGTACAGACATCTCAGCACCTCAATATAACGATAGTCTACTTGGCATCGCTGTAAGGATTCCAGAACAGCCCAGGTTTCGACAGAGTCAAAGGCCTTCTCATAGTCCACAAAGGCCAGACACAGGGGCTGATTATACTCTTCGGACTTCTGTATAATCTGCCTCACTGTGTGAATGTGGTCTATGGTGCCATATCCTCCGCGAAACCCGGCCTGTTCCGGCGGCTGGAACTCGTCGAGTCTCCTGGCGAGACGATTCGTGACCACTCGTGAGAACAGCTTATAGACATGGCTCAGGAGCGAGATGGGTCTGTAATTCTTAAGAAGGGTTTTATCACCCTTCTTGAAAAAGAGCACCACCAAACTCCCGCTCCACGCCTTTGGAGTTCTCCCACTGTGAAGGACGGCGTTGAAGAGGTTCTGTAGTTCCTGTATAATAGGGGCTCCTCCAGCTTTCAAAAGCTCTGATGTTATTCCGTCCTCACCGGGGGCTTTTCCATTTTTAAGCTGCCTCAGAGCTGACACGATCTCGTCTTGACTGATGTCAGGCAGTTCGTCGGTGTAGTGGCGTGTCAGGGTGGCTCTGGAATCGTGGTCATCTCGTCGAGAAAGAGAGGCATGTGAAGCGTATAATCGGCCGTAGAAATCTTCTATCTCGGCGAAGATCCCTGGCTTTGACAAAACGGTCCTCCCGTCGTGCGTTTTTAGCTTCGTCAGGTGGCTCCTGCCAAGCTGCTGAGTGAATACTTTAGACCCTCGGTTTCGCTCTATCGCCTCTTCGATAAGGCGTGTGTTGGAGCTCCGAAGGTCGCGCCGTACCATCTTCGCAATTTGCTTGTTCAGGTCTGACCTCTCCGACGAAGTCGCTTGGGTGGTTTCCCGTCTTTTTGTCATCAACCCGAGAGTCTCAGCCGAGAGTTTGGATATTCTGCCAGTCCGCTGCGTTCTACAGAACTTGATGCCCTCATCCCTCAGAGTTTCGACCAGATTGTGTAAGCTCTCGTCAACGTCGTCGATGGGTTCCAAGGCAACAAATCTGTTCCCGAGAAGCTGCTGGAACTTCTCACCGCCCGCCATGATATGGATTGGGTTAGGTCGGAGCGTGGACTTCATCAGTAGGCTTCTTTCAAGCTTTAAGTTGATATTCAGAGAGCCTCGGAGAAGTCGGTGATCAGATCCGGTATTAAACCTGTTGATCACTGAGACATCTCTGAATATGTGCTTGCTATCCGTCATGATGAAGTCGATCTCATTTTTTGTCACAGTGTCGGGGCTTTTCCATGTCCACTTTTTTTGAGGTTGTTTCTTAAAGAAAGAGTTCATTAAGAACAGTCCCTCCTTCTCAAGGAAGTTGACAAGCATTTGCCCCCTGTGATTCCTAACTCCATAACCATGCGGGCCTATACGGGATTCGTTGCCAGTCTGTGTTCCCACCTTGCCGTTAAAGTCCCCCATAACAACATTGAAGTGGGCCTTGGTGGTGTGGTGTAAGGCTTTGGATATGTCTTCATACATATCCTCCACTTCATCATCCGGGTGTGTCGAGGTCGGTGCGTAAACCTGAATGACCTTCATGCTGTAGCGCTTGGACAGCCGAAGGATCAGGTACGCTACCCTGGTCGACACACTGGAGATTTCTTCAACGTTGTTAGAGAGGGCCTTATTGACGAGGAAACCTACGCCACCCTGGGATTTCTTATCCCCCTCGCGAAAGTAGAGAAGATGGCCCGAGTCCAGGGTTATGGTCTCCTCCCCCTCTCTACGGACTTCACATAACCCTAGAACATGCCATTTAATGTTCTCTAACTCCACTTCCAACTGCGCTAGATGGTGGTCAAGCCTCAGAGTGCATCCGTTAAACGTTGCCAGGGTCAGATTTTTGTGGCAGCCTACCGTAGCCCGGTGATTCTTAGCACCCCCTGCCCCGCCGTTACCATGGCCGCTGCCATGGCCAGGAATAGCGAGGCGGCCGGGAACTGAGGGCCATCTTTTTAGTTTTGCCATTTTAGAGGGGTAGTGCCCATAATCCCCACGCTGGGCATGCGGGTTGGGGATCGCAGTTTGGTTGTGGGTTTGCTCTGCAGGGGGCGCTGCTGCCCACCCCCCGGTGTTGTGTCCCTTAGTCGCCTTTTACGACACCCGCGGGCAGAGTTGGGTTGGTGCTATTCTTTTAGGCCGACACCACACAGCATTAAGCGGATCCAAAAATAATAGAATAAACGCATTTGATATGATGAGAGGGCGTTCCAACTCCCTCTCAAATATCGCAACAGAGAAAAAACAATAGCAATTATTCACACACGATTGGAAACGGAACCAAAATACAAATCGAAACAGTAAAGTAAATAAAACCACACACACACCCCCAAGCCGACTGGTCCTCGTGGGGGAAGAAGACCATGACCCTCTAAAGATTAATAAATTCACGTCAGATTTACATATAGCCACTTTTAATGTGAGAACACTACGAACTACTGAAAAGCTTTACGAACTTGAATTAGCCATAGCAGACATACAATGGGACATAATAGGAATCAGTGAGATGAGAAGATATGGTGAAGGAATTGAAGATCATGGGAATTACATCCTACATTACAAAGGCGAGACACAAGGTCTATATGGTGTTGGCTTTTTTATTAAAAAAAGACTTGCTCACAGAATTGAAGAAATAAAAGGCATTTCGCAGAGAATATCAGTTTTAAACATTGTACTACCATTAAATAAAAACGACAAATGGACCATAATACAAGCATATTCACCAATAGAGTCAACCAAAAGAGAAAATGAAGAAGAAATTGAAAATTTTTACGAAGACCTGCAGACAACTATTCAGAACGCACATAAAAATATTATCGTAATGGGTGACTTTAATGGACAAATAGGACAGTGTAACAGCTATGGAGAAAAACATACAATAGGAAAATACGGATATGGTAAAAGAAGCAAAAACGGAGACAGACTGATCACTTTTGCTTTAGAAAATAAATTACGTATTCTCAATAGCTTCTATAAGAAAAAAGAAACAAAAAAATGGACATGGCTCTCGCCAGGTGGGCTATACAAAAATGAAATTGATTTCATCATGACCAACAACCCAAAGTTCTTCCAAGATGTATCGGTTATTCATAATTTAAATTTTGATTCGGACCACAAAATGGTTCGCGCCCAGCTAACATAAATAAAAGGAAATTTCATGACAGAAAAGCAGGTATAGTATGCACCGGCAACAGTGACCAACTGATAACCAACCTACAAACTATAATAAGAAAAGAAGAGGAAAGGACAGAACCAATCCAGACAAGGTATGACAAATTCATAAACTTGCTGGCAACAGAAACTAAGAAAATCAACTTAAAGAAAAATAAAATGATTTCAGATGAGACATATCAGTTGCTAGAGGAAAGGAAAAAACTAATAAGAAGTAAGGAAAGTAAAGACTACCGCTCTGAAATATCTACACTCAGCAAGAAGATTAACAAAAATATAAGGAAAGATAATAAAAGAAAAAGGCAAGAAACGTTGAGAAAACACATCGAAAAAACCGGTGAAATAAAAAAGGCTCTAAAAGAATTAGACATAAAAAAGAATTGGATGATACAAGCTAAGAACCAAGACGGAAAGTATACAAACAAAAGACAGGAGATAATAAAGGTAGCTACAGACTACTACCGAAACCTTTACCAGAGCCAGAAACGTAAATTAAAGACCAGCCAAAGTACCGAAACAGAGGATGAGCCAGTACCAAGAATACTACTGCGTGAAACAATTAGAGCAATCAATAGCCAAAAAAGAGGAAAAACACCTGGAACAGATCAGATAACAAACGAAATACTAACAACGACTGCACCGGTGATTGGTCCCATATTAAAGGACTTATTCAATGATATTATAGAGACTGAAAGCATCCCGGCTGATTGGACCACTTCCACAATAATACTGCTACATAAAAAGGGAGATAAAGGCGAAATAGGTAATTATAGACCAATCAGTCTGATGTCAAACATTTATAAAGTATTTTCTAAAATAATTCTGTCACGAATCACACCAACATTAGACTTCAACCAACCAAAAGAGCAAGCTGGCTTCCGAAGCAAATACTCAACCGTAGACCATTTACATGTACTGAGGCAAATTCTACAAAAATACAAAGAATACAACAAAATATATTACCTAGGATTTGTGGATTATAATAAGGCTTTTGACACATTGGAACACGATTCTATCTGGGAAGCACTACAGGCACAGGGAATACAACGAAAGTATATACAAATACTCAAAAAGATCTACTCAAACAGTAAAGCACGTGTCAGCTTGGAAGTATCAGGAGATGAGTTTTCGATAAAGAGAGGTGTCCGGCAAGGTGACCCCGTCTCACCCAAACTATTTTCGGCAACCCTGGAGATGATATTTAGAAATCTGGAGTGGGACAAAGAAGGAATTAATATAAACGGTGAAACCTTAAACCACCTCCGTTTTGCAGATGACCTGATCCTATTTTCTGAGTGCCCAAAAAGGCTAGAGCAAATGCTACAACAATTATCTGAGGAAAGCGCGAAGGTAGGACTTTCAATGAACACAAATAAAACGAAAGTTATGACTAACGGTTCACAAACCTACAGCATAAGAGTTAATATGGAGCAACTAGATTATGTAGAAGAATACATATACCTTGGACAGTTAATAGCACCAAATGATACTATGCAAAAGGAAATCGATAGAAGGATAGCTAATACTTGGAAGAGGTATTGGTCTTTAAGTGAGATTATGAAGAATCAAGACATGCCAATAAAAGAGAAAAGAAAAGTCTATAACACTTGCATTTTACCATGTTTAACATACGGATGCCAAACATGGGCACTAACGGAAAAACAAAGAAGAAAAATTAATACATGTCAAAACGGAATAGAGAGAAGTGTAATTGGGGTAAAAAGACGGGATAGGGTAAGACTGCAAAATATTAAACAAATAACTAAATTTAAAGATGCAGGCAAAATATGTAAGACATTAAAATGGAAATGGACAGGTCATATGTTAAGGGAAAGCAATGGGAAATGGACAAAACAATAACAGAATGGTACCCTAGAGATGGGAAAAGGAGCAAAGGACGACAATCAAGACGCTGGGAAGACGACTTAAAGGGAACTGCTGGATCAAAGTGGATAAGAATTGCGAGGGATAAGGATACGTGGAAATCTTTAGAGGAGGCCTATGTCGAAAGACAAACTGGGGAAAAACGTACCGCTCAAAATATTAGTCTTAAGAAATAACTGTAAATAACTCAGCAATAAATTATTTTATTTATTTATTTATGTAATTAATAAAGGAACCTTAGTGCTCATACAAAGCTCGCGTATACTCACATTTGTACGTCTACGCTGACAGAACAAGTTGAAACTTTCAATGCACTATCATCTCACATCATCTGTACACATGTTTCTACAAATAAATTTGTCTTTATCTTTATGCAAGGGTTCAGCTGATTTCAAAAGCTTGTAGCGCAAACAGAAATTGTTATTTTCGTCTTAGTACAAATTATTAAAAGAAAAACTTGCTTTTAAAAGTGTTTTATTAATCATTTTATGTTTAATTTGAGTACATCATCTCATTTGACCGTTTTGTATGAAAATGCGTAAAATAGTTTCAATATATCCGCCATTCATAATGTCAAATTCGTGACGTATCAGATGTTAGTACGGAATTTACATTTAAGGGTTCGTTTTGGTGTTTTCATTGTCATGTTGTTCATTTTCATGTTGTATTATTAAGTTAGTTTTCTGCCTAAACCTTTGATAAGGTCATGAAGCTGAGTAGTTGACAAACTTGACAACTGACACTGATAACACACACAGATTTTTAAAATAATGTCAGACGAAAAAGGCCGCACTGAATAAAAAAAAATAAAAAAATTGTAGTTTTTACTTTATTTTGCTTTAAATTCAGGTTTAGTAGATGGGAATTATGAACGATTGGTATATTAAATTTAGTACATACCGTACAAGTATGATTCGGCGCGTCTATATGTTTATTTTGTTGTAACAACATCATTAAGAAATGTCACTAGAATATGAACAAATTGCAGATGAAATATGAATGAAATATTTAAAATGTCACCATTTATGCTCTCAATATGTCTCCTTATAATTTGCAAATGAACATCAACTTGCAATGTGGCCTTTTTAGACCTATTGATCACCAGTGGCAAATGGTGAAAAGTTTCAAAAAGGAAGCCGGTGGTAAATAAAACTTACCTCCATCTCGCCACCGCTGACCATTGAGCCTCCTGAGCCACGTCTTGAGCACCCCTGTCTCTAGACACTGGTCTACTCTGCAAGTAAAATGCCAAATGTCGCCGAGACTACGGCATACACTTCTTCCACGTATCCATCACTCACTCACCTGTGCCGCTCAAGAAGACGCAGGTTATTTCTTTAGTTTCTTACTAACATGGTGTCTTGTCGTAGATGCGTTGCTGTGTGGCCGCGCTGGTGGTGTCGGCGCTCACGACCCTGGCCGTGGCTGTCGCGGAGGACGTTCATCACGACGCCGCTGCTCCACAGGTACCCGATACCCTTCAGATAATACACCAATACCTTTAGGTACACTAGCTGTTGGCCACGGCTTAGAATGCGTACATTTTTGATTACGTTCCTGCAACGCATGGGAACCTAAACCCGGGATAAAGGGTAGTTCAGACTATAATCTGTCCCTATATCAAATTCAGTAAGATTTGTTTAGCTGTTAGAGCGTGATCAAGTAACAAACAACCGAACGTCCCAACAAACTTTCACATTTATAGCAATAGGATTTATTGAACTAAGAGTGGAAGAACGTCCGACGGCCAGGACTCCGATTCTGTTAAATTTTAGTTCATAACAAAACCACTGTCATTCCGCTGACGTTGCGTAAAATGTCGTTACATTTTAAACTTTATGACCAGAATTACAGCAGTATCGTGAAGCTATGTGTTATGGCGTCCACTGTGATCTGAATAACAGCATAATTAACATTCTGAGGCGGTGGAACGCCTTAATAGAATAATAAAACACGTTGAATGCGGCGCTAATGTCACGCCCGTTACAAGAACAATTCTTCTCTGCTTTGTTCCAGCCAATTGTGCCGATGGAGAGCGTTTTGAATAAACAAAGCTAATAGAATTGCGTACCAGACTTATTGTAGTACGTCTGAGATCGTTCGGCGAGCAAGGAGTAGTGCTCTGCGGTGAAATTTAATAGTTTTCCTTCTGTTAAACGTTTTGTTTTCATAATAGGAACCTACTTACGGTACATACTACATACAATACAGCGGCGTGGATACAGTAGCTGCCCATATACGTACCGATTACAAATACGCTTAAAGATAAAAAGAAAGCATATTATTAATTCAGTAATACCTAGCTTCTTACCTAACGTTTAGGTTGAGATAGAGTAAGTTAATTTGTTGATTTGTTCTTAAGTAATCACACTAATCACATAAAAATGGATGAATGTATTCGGCAGAAATGTTGCACAAGTTTGCACACAATGTGAACTGTATGATTAGGCCACATACTTTGCTTCGGGAATAGAGTCCTGTAGGGCACTGGAACAGCATATAACACAAGTGGCGCTTCGGCCTTTTTCATCACTTAATGATGATGAAATAGACGCTTTTAATTAAAATTAGGTCAATCAAACATTTTGCCTATTTGATCCATTTTGTTTTAGAATGACAACGAAGTAGAATTAACTGAAGAAGACAAGCGTGCGTGGGCAAGCCTTCACGGCGGCGGCGGGTGGGGCAAGCGGGGCTGGCAGGACATGAGCAGCGCCTGGGGCAAGCGCGCCTGGCAGGACCTCAACTCCGCCTGGGGCAAGCGCGGCTGGCAGGACATGAGCAGCGCGTGGGGCAAACGGGGATGGCAAGACCTTAACCCGACATGGGGAAAAAGAGGCTGGCAAGATCTAAATTCTGCCTGGGGTAAGCGTGCTTGGAGGGATATGTCTCAAGCACCTTGGGGCAAGCGGGGCTGGCAAGACATGTCATCTGCGTGGGGCAAACGTGGCTGGAATGACATGAGCTCAGCGTGGGGAAAGCGAGGCTGGCAAGATATGTCTTCTGCTTGGGGCAAGCGAGGCTGGAACGACATGAGCTCTGCGTGGGGCAAGCGTGGACCTGTGAGTATAAGTAATACTTTTTTAAATTACTACAAATTCTTTCAGTGTAACATTTAAAAGACATTTGAGGGCAATAAAGATCGTTTTTAGGTTTCCGTAGCCATATAGAAACAAACGGAACCCTTATGGATTCGTCATGTCTGTCTGCCTGTCTGTCCGTCCGTATGTCACAGCCATTGTTTTCCGACACTATTAGAACTGTGCTCTTGAAACTTGGTAAGTAGATGTATTTTGTGAACCTCATTAAGATTTTCACACAAAAATAGCTTTTGGGGGTTTATTAATCTATGGATGTTAAGTCTTCAAAAATAATATTAAGGTTTTTATTATCATTTTTTTCTTAACTGAATAGTTTGCGCGAGAGAAACCTTCTAAAGTGGTGAAATGTGGGTCTACCTCCCCTCACAATACCCTACACTCCCCCTTGTTACTTCTGAAATAAGATATTAAAAAAACTAAAAAAAAATACTTATGATTTCAACTTGATTTTAACTTCCACCAAAAATTCTAATAAGAAGTTTTTTTAATACGTCATGAATCGTAACCGTACTATTATTAAAACATCGATCAAAGTAACAACGAACTACAAGAAGTTTTATATTATATTACTTGCTGCTACGGAATCCTCCATGGGCGAGTCCGACTCGCACTTGACCGCTTCTTCAAGAAATACAGACAAATATACAAAGCTGCAGAACTTTGTTGCTCAGAGGATACTATAGGAAAAATAACAGTATTAAATACCCACATTATATACCACACCAACATTTAAGAAAATGTGTTTTCACAGGAAAAGTGGGCTAACTTCCACGGCTCCTGGGGCAAGCGAGAGGCGGAGCCCGACTACGAGGAGATCGACGCAGTCATCGAGCAGCTCCTACCCCTTCAACAGGTGATCTTACATACGTGCTGCTGTATACCGCGGGACACGAATCTTGGACCTAAAGCGCGAGTCAGACGAAGTCCTGGCGCCCGCGGATTGCTTTGTAATAACCTTGATGAATTTGAGCTTGTTATCCTCAATAGACACTCAAGAAATGTGTACTGCACTTATTGAGTATATTTTGAGCACATTTTAGGTCCAATATATATTTTATGTCGCGAGGTATATCACAGCTCACCACTTTCACCGTAACAGGAAATTTAAGATATTTGAAAATTTGCCCAAGTAATTGCCATATAAAATTCTCATTCGAGTGTAATGAGGCAATATCTTACTAATTAA
Source organism: Eilema caniola (assembly GCA_949126895.1). Taxonomy (NCBI): domain Eukaryota; kingdom Metazoa; phylum Arthropoda; class Insecta; order Lepidoptera; family Erebidae; genus Eilema; species Eilema caniola. The sequence goes on from OX421465.1 coordinate 28,721,048, forward strand.
TTATTATTAATATTCACGAAGGCTCTCTAATAGATGAATAACTGATTTAGCTCCAGGACAGCGAACGCATGGAGGCCCCGGAGAAGAAGTCGTGGTCAGCGCTGCACGGCGCCTGGGGCAAGCGACCGGTCAAGCAGTACAGCAGCGGTAAATATCACTCGTTATAACTTTACTAGCTTTTGCCCGCGGCTCCGCCCGCGTGGATGTCACAAACATAGCCTATGTTGTTTCTAAAGGTCTAATCTACCCCTATACCAAATTATATTAAAATCGGTTCGGTGGTTTAGGCGTGGAAGATGGACAAACAGACACACACTTTCCCATTTATTATATTAAGTACAAATATTGATGGATGGTTGATAAAGCTTGTGGCTGAGAATCGGAGAGAATAAAAGAATGATGTTAAATGACAAATATCACCTAGTTTACCATTATTTATCCACGTAGCACTCACCTGTGTGAACCGAAGTGACGGCATGGCCACAGCTTTAGGGTAAATTTGGCTTTTATGAAAGCTACTGCTGCCTGAACTTCTCCGGTTACTACTATTCCTTAAAGTATCGTCAATATCAATCATCCAATGTGCTTACTTGCCAGGTGGAGTTGGTGTGGGCCTAAGGTCTTATAGTTCATTGAAAACTTACGTTTGGGGTTGTATTTGTCAGAGGATGCAATTTTCTTTTTCATCTATCTAGGGGGGTTCAGTTTCAAGTTAAATCTAAGTTTGTGGGGTTGCAACCCTTGCGCCACAGCGGCCATCTTGAAAAAAGAGGTCCTCCCCTACCCCCTTGATATTTAAAAAAAGAAAATTGCATCCTCTGAAAAATGCACGATAAGCCCAAAAAATTTAACATTTAACGGGCTATTAGTGGTAAAAGAGGTAGGTATACTGGTTTGTAATGCGGCCTTTTTAATTTCCAATTGATCCTGAACTATTGACAGACTGGTAGGTACTCCACACTGAAGACTGTTGCAAGTGCGAGTCCCGTGCTGGATTTTCACTATTTCTTAATTAAAATATTGAATGAAAATATGGCATTAATTAAAAGATACTATCTCCACATTCTCTTAAGAATTCTAGACGATTATTTATCAATGAGAAACGATTCGTCTGCAACAGTTGTTGCTACAAATGACGTTGTTGCCAGCGCGACTTTTCAACAATAACAGAAAGGGCAATTATGAGGCGACACTCGGCGCTTGTCTCCAAGTGATTGATTCCCCTTCTGGATGATCCCCGTCTCTCACGCGACTCGAGCGACTCGCGCGACTGACGCCTCGATTTATAAAGTTTTGTTTAAAAGATAATGCGAGAAATCGTCTCATGACTTTCTATTCAAGTTAAATTAATTCTACAAACAGAAAGCAACAGAATGCTCACCATTTCATTTATATTCAAATGATAAATGATACTTTTATTTGGATAATGTTGAGTTCTTGATAATGAAGAAGTTTTGACGACGCCAGCGTACAGTGAATGTAGTCTGCGCTAACGAATATCAAACATCCGGTCAACACATAAAAAGTAAAAAGATCGCAACAGATAGAATAAAATAGTTGCTTCAAATGCTGTAAGTTATTAAAAGCTATGGAGATTGTAACCACGCCAATAAATATACCAGATTCTTCCATGGATCATATTGATATGTCTATTATGAATTCGTTATATCTACTCCGATGTAAAATGTTGAACCATGGAATATCCTGTCGAGTCGCGTCGTAAATTCCTAATTCCTTAGAAACTTTATAGTCTCCATTTTCATAATAAAAAACACAGGCACTTTAGTAGGTACATATACACAAAAGAACAATAATGTTTTGTTGTCAACTGAAGCACTTGACATAACGCAGACCCTACTGAAAAATACATCACTTGAGTGCCTGCTAAAAAAATGGTTTCCTTTGCAACACTTTAGTTGTGCCATCTCGGCAATAAAGTGGGCCTCCATTCCGTGTGTAATTTAAACTACGTCCCACAAGTCGGTATAATAAATTTGTGGCGAACTTGGAATTCGTTCGGCCTCCGACAGAATTAGATAATAATCCAGCTCGCCTTTTAAAATTAAATAGCCCTGAGTCAATATGGCGGGCTCTGACAGACGTTCACAGGAAACTTCTGCGTGTCTTTTATAATATTGTATTAATTTAATGGCGGACACTTTGACACTTTGATGAAAAATACGATTCAGTTGTCGCTGTTATTAATAATTCTTCTGAATCGTATTTCGAGTTATAGGATCTCACTTAAATACTTTCAGATTACAATATGGTATTTTTCTAAAACAAGGTTACTGATATTTTCAATTAAAATCCTAAGTAATAAGAATTAGACAAAGTACAGTTTCTAAACCGAATTAATGTAACATTCAATACCTCTTTGAGTTGTGGGCGTTAATACAGTCACAGAAAACATAGATTATGTGCACCTTGGAATATTAAGCTGAAGACGAATAAAATTATCTTTACCGGAAAATTTACTAAACTGTCGATGTACCTACAGGACCGTATTACTGGAAGCGCGAGCCTGCCTGGACTAATTTAAGAGGCATGTGGGGCAAACGTTCAGCGCCGTCTGACGCGGATGCAATAGACGATGATCACGGTAACCCAGCTCCACGAGAGCCACTTCTAGACGCACGCAGACTTCTGTAGAATCCCAATTTGAACGGCGCTTTTACTCTTTCGCACTAGAAGGTCGTCTATGTTCTGTCTCACTCTAGAAATTCTTCGTGTATCATATATGTTATCTGTATGTAGCCAGTAGTTCTGTAGTTCCCTTCTAGTTACTTCGACTGTCTATCCTTTGTCTATCTCTGTTTTGTTACTGGTAGATGTTAGATTGATGTGAAAAGTGTAAATAGTCTGAACATTGTATTTAGTACGCTTTAACAGAGTTTTAAATTGAATCTTTCACCGATTGGACCATAGAGTGACTACCTAAATCCCCTGGCTTCAAACTTGCACCACCTGTTGTCCGTTACGTACAGTCGTTCAGTCGACAAAGGAAATACGGTTGCATCTTTACACACAACTTTATATGAAACAGTGCAACCCTATCTCCTTTGTCGACCGTACATACAGCTATTTGATTCACTGTGTGCATTGAAAGCTAAAACATCAGAACAACGGAAATATTAACTGAAATGGAAACTGAACACAATATAAGGAAATGTCATTCGTGGATAAACATTTTAGATCTCTGCCTACATAGACATAATATTGAATTTACAGCAAAATAAAATGTGATATAATATCCATTGAGCCGCAAGGCAATACTTTCTCGAGCGGAACATTGAGTTGTGATCACATCTCCGTTTGTTTCAGCATTTGAGCATAAATATCTAGTGAACAGATCTCTCTTTACTTTTCACATTACGAACTTCACATGCTACGAAATGTCGTACTGTGAGATACATTTCAGTTTTCTATTTTCATAATGCATCGTTTTGAGCGATTCATTAATTCAAGTTTAGCATCGACCAGATCCCAGCCAGACCGGCTTAAACAAAAGTTTCATTATACTTTAGCCTAAGTTCGAAAGGATTGGTAAGTATTTTAAGGGCGGTGTTTAATCGAATCAATGTGTTTAACCATTGTAAAGTAAAGTTTACCGAAAGACAAACGAAACTTCATGACAAACCAAATAGCTGAGCCAAGGAAATCTGCGCCGAGTCCAACAAGTAATAAATCTTAATTACATCAAGTGCGGGATTCCAGCTCACTCGCTCTTTGAGAACTTTATATACCGACCGACTTATGAGCCGTCTGACTTGTTTCGTTTTAATAAACTATCTATTGAGTAATATAATGTTTTTAATACCACTTAGATGGCAGATAAGCATACGACCCAGCTGATGGAAAGTGGTTAACCGTGGCCTATGGAAGTGTGCAACACCGACCGCTGCCCACCCTGTGGAAATCTTCTAATGCTTTTCTGGAAGAACCCCATATTGTAGTCGCTTGTTAGATCAGGATAGTGCAGCGGACCATGTTGTTATACGGTCTCGAACTTAGGGTATTTAAGTTCGTAGCGGTGAAAATGAATTGTATTTTTTTTTTACCAAACCATTATGATTGCCTCACGCGGTATGCGAGACACGTGCAAGAACACTTAGTGACAGGGAATGAATTTAGATTCACATTGAAATGAACTAGACTAAGTATTACATTTCCCGCGACAATGCACGTAGGTGCCTGCCACACGTGGAGAGCTCTACTATACATGTAATCCAAGTAACATTAGATAACGAAAACTTTGTGTGGTCATACACGTTAATTTAAATACTGCGATAATATCACCTGATTTGAATAAGGTGATCAACAAAGGACCATTGCAAATGCAGCCTTGGAGCGTTTTCACATTCGCCCGATATCCGATATCGGTGTCGGACGCCGATAGCCGACATCCGATAGCCGACACCTTGTGCTGATTTCCCATTTATCCGATAAAATCGGCCCGATACGGCCATTTAGACACAGATCCGAAAGCACAGACTAGTTAGGGATGCTACGGATGAAAAAAAAAGAAAAAAGGTGCAAGCAATTTTCGACCTTATTGACAAGACATGGTATGAGTTTTTTTTCTCATATTCGTGATCAGCGTCATCAATTAAGGTGAAAAGACACGTAACTAAGAAAATGTCAATAAGCTGGTGTTGGCTTCGATAACCGATATCGGGCCGGACAATGTGAAAGAGAGATCCATATCTTATACATTTGACTTTCTCCGATATCGGATATCAGATATCGGATGAGTGTGAAAACGCTCTTAGATACTTGAGGCAATAGTTATATGAAATCACAGAACAGAAAAAACTTTCTTGTTCCGTGATACAAATCGTAACAAAGGTTAACAACATGAATGTGTAAATAATCGCAAATAAATGCTTGATTAGTTAGTTGATAAAACTTCTTATAGAATCGTTGTAGAATCTTTGTAAATATTTCGAGCTAGATGTTGATTTGTGAGAGCGCCTCTTCCTTTTACTAACATGTCTGGTTTGTTCCCACAGAGAGCACTGCGCGGGACGAGGCCTAGACTACCGGAACTGTGTATAATATATAACTAAATACTAACACTACGTATAACAACTCATATCTTAGGTGCAACTGTCTTGTAACTACTCAACTCCTTGTTTATCTCATGTGCTGCCGTCATAAGCATTTTTGTGTATCATTCTAAAATGGTGTTCACTCGAAACTGCACCCAGAAATATACTTCTGTTTCTAAAAACAAAAAAGTTCCCCTAGTTTCATCCTTGTTTTATGATTTACTTTTTCTTCAATTTCACCAAAAAGATGTATTTTGCACGATTCTTTATGGTATATTTCATATTGCAACACGAGTGCGCGCCATTTTCGAGGTGATGTGATAAACCACAGACTACAAACGTTGATGTCCGTGATTCGTCTCACTTCCAACCAGTGAGGCGCATTACTTTGGCTCAGGTTTGCTCTATGAACAACTTACACATAATTCATTTGTATTATTGTAGTACTTTGCAGGAAATTTATCAATTTTATAACTGTGTTAGTAGCAATACTTATACTGTCCTACATCTAAACGCTTCAAAATTGAAATATTCGTACAAATACATCTGTCACCTTCTAGTGTAAGCAAAAATTTCATGAAATATAATATATTTACATTAAGAAATAGCGTTTATTTTTACGACAATTGATATTAAGTGTAACGGTGTAACTACATAAGGCATAGTGTACACGAGTACTTCGTACGGTGTAATGATAGCTAGATAATTAATAATTGTATTTTACTAGTCAAGTTGATGTACATTGTACTATGAGGCTTCACAAGAAGTTCACGTTTGTCCAATAAAAGTTTATTCGGAAGCCGAACCTAGTTTTATTTCATTTCCGACATAGCAAATTAACGGTGTCAACCGCCACTAATTTTTAGAAATTTTCTTGTGAAAGAAACATGATATAGCTTTAGTTTCGACCCTCTATTGCCCGTACTTTTATGGGAGCGACTACCATCTGACCCCAACCCCGAGTTGAAAGCTTACGCCAGCGCCCCATCGGCCTGCACCTCAGAATTGATGGGCACTCGCTTCATCTAGATTCAGAGCGATTATTTGGGAAATATCAGCATCAGACATTGTCTAGAGACATTCAATTCTATTGGACACTTTGAGCTTACAATATAAATAAATTGTGAATATAGAAAGGAAATGTCCTTAGTACGAGGACAGAGCACGGCCGGTGCGGCGTAGCGGTGCAGTGGAACGATGGACTAAGTGAAACCTGTGCAAATATGTAAACATGTTTGGATTTGTTATGAATATTCACAAAAAAAAGGTATCTAAGTGTGTATATCCGTGGCGAAGGGTGAACATTTTCAAAAGGTAAGCCGGTCGAAATGTTGATGTATAAATGTACCTAATCGTCTCTACCGTTGCTTCCATTTACAGAGCAAGCCGACAGAAATCGTCTATGCGGGACCTCTCGCCACTGATGTATGTCCGTATTATAAAACCCATATTACAAGTTAGATAAGCTATAGATTGTGGTCTGTAAATTTACAATTAAGGTTGCAATTAAACTCGCACTTTGGAGCCCGCGCCTTGCTCTTTTTATTCATGATTTTGTATATCTTGGCTTTTACAGGGACGACTGTCGTCTAAGAAATTCAAAAATAATGTTTGATAGTAAAAGCCAAAAATATTCTACTGGTCGTTGGTAGGTACTTAGTCTTCTAACAGATATTAGTACCTAATCATCCTCTGAGGCTTTCCCCAACCAAATGAAGGTCTGTAGTCGTCGGGTCTAACTGTGATGGTGCTGAACTTCGATATTTGCCGTGAAGCGACTGTCATCTGACTTCCGCAACCAATTAGCGATATCGAAATTCTGTAGTTAGACTAATCGGACTTGTGAGGGATCAACTACTCGTAACAACTGCCATAGACGTTGGATAGCAACCGGGACTGTCGGCTTAACGTGCTCTCTGGGATATGGAAACACACAGACCAATACAATAGACATACATTATTCATGCATACAAATATCTGCATTGAGTGGCATTCGAACCCGCGCCAATGCGTAGCGATGTAGATGTAGCGTTGTAATAAAATGAGAATCATTATCCGGGCTATAAGACGCTTTCAAATGTGTAAAATGTGAATATTCAATACATGATTATTTCATTTTCATATCGCCAAAACGTTGGCATAGCACAAAGCCTGTCTAAAACAATACAGTCTGCGACACCAACATTTCATTTCTCTGATTTATTTATACGTGCATCCGGCGAGTCGTGGCACACGTCACTGCGTTTCATTCGCGTTTTGATTCAAACATTACACGCGTTGGCTGTGCCATCACTTATTAGGGTTTTGTGCACTCAAAGGGTAAAAACGGAATCCTGCTGTCCGTCTGTCTGTTCGTCTCCTCTAGACAGGTGGCAATACATTTATAGAACTTCAACTTCTTCAAAATGGCTTTGCAGCAACGACAATTACGACAATTTGCCAATGTCAAGTGAAATGACAAAAATTATTAATGGCGAAACGCCAATGTCAAGTGTACCAGAGTCACGTTAGCCACGCCATTAAATTTGATTCCGTGGGTCCACCCCCACGAGATTCAGGTGGACGATCAGGACGTGTGGTTGGATTTTAGGGGGGCAGAATAGAATACATCGATCAATGTATGTGATTGACATTGACTGTCATAGACTTCACAATTGTCAAACTACGTGTCAAGCTAATACATTCTTCATTCTATTCCTCAACTAGCGGACCCACCTCGCCTTCAACCCTGTGCCACCTCTAAGCCATTATGCGTCACTCAATTGTTTTGCCTTCCCGGAACCTCTACACTAATACTTGAACTTTATGATATGAAGTTTACGAATCGTTTGTATTGGAGTATGGAAAAGTATTGATTTTAGACTTTTTCAGGCATTTTTTTTTCTCGGCATAAGCACGACACTCGTAATGCTAGGCATATTCTAAAAAAAAGTATTAGCGAAATCTGTTCAGATGTTCTCGAGATTTGAGCTATTGTAAGCAACACATTCAGCGATTCATTTTTATATTATAGAACACCGGTCAACAAATTGCCACTTTTCCAGAGACGCAGGCAATGATAACTAGACAGTTGAAATTGTCACAGTTAATGTATTTCTGTTGCTGCTAAAATAATAAAACAGTACGAGTGCCACCATTGTGACATGGTCCGCGTCTGGAATGGTCACCCTCTTTCCTGGCACTTTGATTTTACCATCAGGTGAGGTGAAATTAAATCGACGTGTCCTATATTTAAAAAAAAAGCTAATGATATAGAAAAATAAATATTATATAATGAATGGTCATTCCTAACAGAACTCTATGTTACAGTCATTCCGCAAAGCTACTTGCTGACAACTATTGTCACTTTAATAACAACTGTAATCGACAACTATGGGATAGGGCGGATAGGGCGGTTCTCCATTCGACAGTGAACACACAGACCATCACTGAGTGCCCACTAGACGGCAAAAGGCCCGCCCTCTCGCGTTACTGAAAATTATAGTTAGCGAAATGTGGGTGTTAATACACCTCTGCCTATCCCTTTGCAGGCCGTGAGTTTATGTACATACATACATATAATCACGCCTTTATCCCCGGCGGGTTAGGCAGAGGTGAATTAACACCCATATTTCACCAACCTGTATTCGGTCCCACGTAATAGGGGGTGAGCCTATTGCCGTATTCCGGGCACTTTTTTTTTACGTGCGGGAAATCCCCGCGGATACCCACCCCTCCGGAGCCAGAGAGGGAGGTTATGTCGGACTCGAACCGACTAAACCGCACGCCGTCTGTGGGTCGATGTGCTAGGCCGAAGATGACGTTGTCTCGTGTCATATCCCTCGCACCCCGGCTGACCCAGGGCCATTCCTCTCGGTCTGGCCCTCCTCGGGAGGGGGGACCGTATTCCGGGCACTATCGTTGACTCGAGCCATACATCTTAGGCTGAGTCTGGACTGTACATATCTGTCTGATGTTAAAGCTAATCAGCCCTATCCCTTAGTCGCCTTGTACGACACCACACGGGAAGAGAAGGGGTGGCCTTAAATTCTACTCTGCTGGGAGTATATGTATATATGTATTTGTGACGGTAGTTGTAAATCTTGATCAGTTTCATCACTGTCAGCGTCTAAAGTCTGACTCGGTTGTTTTCGGTTGTGTTCGGAAAGCTCCGATTCGGATCCTGGGCTAGCTTTTTTTTTACAGTGCGGCAATCATGCAAATATTACCAAATTGAAATTCAACATGTTTAATTTTTTTATTTGTAAATTGAATGAATTTGATGAAATGTAAAACAAGCAAATGATCAATAAAATAAATAATTAATTGCATGTTTGACATAAACTGTATTAATTTGACATTATTATTTATATTACAATAGGCAATAGAATATGTGTGTGGGACACCGGAGATTGATCTGAAAATAATAATATAAACTTGATAGTTAGGACTATTTGATACCTTTGAACCCTTTCTGTTTTTTTGTATACACTGTTCTGAGTTACAATACAGTTCAAAATGTTTGCTAGTTGCTTATGCATCGTTAATGATATGATTGATTGTAATTTGTTGTGTATCTAAATAAATAAATAATAAAAAAAAGATGGTAATGAGAACGCGTCGACCGTAAACTGCTGTGTTGTAAAGTGCATATGATTAACGCGTACTCTAATGACCTACAATATACTGCTGAGTGTGCGGTTGGCCCGTAGCTGCTCCCGGGCGGGGTGGGAATGTGCTGCTGTTGCCTAGGAATGGCTGGGTTAGTGAGTGATGGTAAGATTTACTAAATCTATTGACAATATGATTATTGATACGTTAAGTTTATAGCTAGGTTAGTCGTGCAACTGTTCCATCTCAAAGGTGGTTGACACCGGTGATCGCGGCGTACTCTTAAAGACTTCTTTCCTGAAAGATTTTCCTGTTACACTATGCACTATCTTCAATGGCAACCATTGCCACTAACATAAAATAAATTCATTCATTTATTCCCATGGGACTTCCACCGCACCCCCGCCGACCCAGGGCCATCTCGCATGGCCCGCTCAGGAATGGGAACTACGATGATCCCATCGTGCCCCCGAATATGGGAAGACTTTTTTCTTCTTTTATAACGCCACTTAGATGGCAGACATGTACATGGCTCATGTGATGGAAAGTGATTACCGTGATGAAAAAGATTACCGTTATGGGAGCGGCTGCCATATGACGCCCCCCCCCCTCCCCCTAACTCCGAGAGGAAGGTTATGATTTCGTCCGTCAATCAGCAGATGTAATGGCTTGAAGGTGAGGCTGTGTTACCCGCAGGTACTGGTGGACCTAATGCACTCCATTTTTTTAACTGTAATCATTATCCATTTTCTGGGACTTTTTCTCAACTCAGTGGAGATTGGCTTTTCAACCCTTTCAGTCCATCGCTGATGCGGCTGAAGTTCAATATTTTCCGTGTAGCGAATGCCATTTGACTTTAAAAACCGATTGACGATACCAAACTTCTGTAGTTACACTGTTCACAAACAAACTAACATATAAAAATCAATGCAAGTCAAACAACAGCTTATAAAAATACGTAGTAACGTCTTTTCCGTTCAATTTTGTATATAGACAGCGGTCTATATACAAAATTGAACGGAAAAGAATGAACACTTTACGTAATACAATAATCGTTTAGCAACACACAGGGAGTAGGCAGACAACCGCACCCAAACTAACCCGCGCAGTACAAACACATCGGAGAGATTGAACAATAAACTAAACAGGGTATGAACCAGTGTGTGTACGGTAAGTGATTGATACCTTGTCTTGAAATAGATTAGAGCGGGGTGTAGTCACATCTGGCGCACTCTACGCCACAAACTATAACGTTGAAGCACCGGTAATTCAGTGGTGAATCGGCCTGACGGTTGATACCGGTAATTAAGACTGCTGTGACAGTCTGACATATAATTATGCCGAATAGAAGGCCCCGTAATCCATCCAAGTGAACTATGGGACGAAATAATTTCCCGTGGTCCATCCGGGCAGACTACTCCGGCGGTATAAGTCTCCCGAATTGGTACCTACTTGTATAATTGTTATATTAAGAACAATACTGCTTTACTTTCGATGCTGAAGTGCCCGGTAATCGAAAAGGAAAAAGGTTTGATTTTTCAAACTATGACTGAATTATTCTAAGAATTATATAGATATTATGCATTATGGATTTACAGTCCTAGGCCGGACAGTCCTACGCCGGACAGTCCTACGCCGGACAGTCCTACGCCGGACAGTCCTACGCCGGACAGTCCTACGCCGGACAGTCCTACGCCGGACAGTCCTACGCCGGACAGTCCTACGCCGGACAGTCCTACGCCGGACAGTCCTAGGCCGGACATACCTAGGCCGTCAAGGCGAACAAGCACTCAACGGCAGGCCATCGTACGGCGGGAAACTGTCGACTCAGAACTGCTAGTGTGTGGTCGCAAAAATCACAACAGGGAATTGCCGGCAGGCCAAAATCGCTTTAGTGTATGAGTGCTATCGGCTTAGGGCCGCCGGACAGAGCAAAAACTCGCGGACTGCAGGCGGTTTGTTAGTGAGTGGGCGCCTCGAGACAACCAAGCCAGATGAGACAACAGTTAGGTAATCATGACATGAGCAATATATGTTAATAGAAACTTGTTAAACCATATAATAGTAATAACATCAACCACTGAAGCTGCCACTAATATTGGCGAAGCGCTAAACTGTCAGACAAGAAAAATTAGAAGCACCTCACCAGTACAGTCTATGTCAGAACGATCTTAACGACATATTCCCGTAATGATTTTAATACCTTTTTTTTACGTGCGGGAAATTCCCACGGATACCCACCCCTCCGGAGCCGGAGAGGGAGGTTATGTCGGACTCGAACCGACTAAACCGCACGCCGTCTGTGGGTCGTAGTGCTAGGCCGAAGGTGAGGTTGTCATGCGACATATCCCTCGCACCCCGGCTGACCCAGGGCCATCCCTCTCGGTCTGGCCCTCCTCGGGAGAGGGGGACCACGCGTTCCCCGACTCAACACCGGTGTGGGGAGGCGCGCATCGTAGGACGCTGCCGTGAAGGATTGTCATACCAAGGCATTAAGAGCAAATCAAAGTGTTTTATTGATTTATCTAGTATTATTGTTTGAATGACAGCCTCCGTGGCGTAGCGGTAGTGAACGCGACCGCTATGCAGGAGACGCGGGTTCGATCCCCGCTCAATGCAAATATTTGTATGCATGCAATGGGTATTTACATTGGTCTAGTCGTGCTTCGAAGAGCACGATAAGCCGTCGGTCCCGGACCATGCGAACATCTATGGCAGTCGTTACGGGTAGTTGAGCTCTCCAAAATCCAACAACTGGTCTAGCTGCAGTGCTTAGATATCGCCTTTGGGTTGTGACGGTCAGATGGCAGTCGCTTCACGGAAAATTTTGAAGTTTAGCCAAATCCGCAGTTAGACTGGTAAAAAGCGGACCCCAGACTCCAAGTTGAAAAGCTTCGGATGTGACTGGGATTAACGCTAGGATGAAAAATAATAATAACATCAACCACTGAAGCTGCCACTAATATTGGAGAAGCGCTAAACTGTCAGAGAAAAAAAATTAGAAGCACCTCACCAGTACAGTCTATGTCAGAATAATCTTGACGACATATTCTCATAATGATTGAAATACCAAGGCATTATGAGCAAATCATACTGTTTTATTGATTTAACTTTTATTATTATTCGAATTAAAGGTGTGTACGAAATGTCAGAACAATTATTCAACAGGTAGGGGGGATACCAGGGCATTAAGATCATTTGTTCGTTTAGGTCGATCTGAATTATAACCACCAGGAAGTATAACACCGTCGGCCAGTACCCGCTACACGTAATCCTGTTGGTCGTCAAATTTTTAACTCGTCATCTCCATGGAACAAATTGATTCTAAAACTATACAGAGACAGCCTCTGTGACGTGGCGGGTTCTATTCCCGCTTAGTGCAAATATTTTTATCTATGACAATGTCGTACCTCAAAGCACGTTAAGCCGTCGGTCCCGGTTACCATGCAAGCCGAAAGTCCGACTTGTCTAACTACAGAACTTCGACATCTCCAATTCGTTGTGGAGGTCAGGAGGCAGGAAATAACAAAGTTCAACCATTTCTCAGTTAGACTGGAGTGCTGGACCTAAGTGAGTATGGAAAAGGTTCAGAGAATGATAACCAGTTAGAACCAACGTGTAGTGCATGCTAAGCAGCTGTCTCCCTTAGGGGAGGGTAGGCGAAATGGATGAAATGGCCCGCAGAAGCTGCGGATGGATCGTCCGTCCGGTCATCCGGCGTCCCCAAATTGAAATAATAAATAATAATAATGCTAAGCAGCTGCGAGCTGTATTATTGAACTTAATTTGTGGTCACTCAGCAACCTACAGCCTATACCGACAACAATAAACGGATTATGCGGCCGATACACACAGCGACAGATGGCCTGGTGGTTAACAGGTGGTCTTAGCAGACTGGCAACTTTATGTGGCTGTCTAAACATTACAGACAACACGATGGGTTCATGAAGTAATTATGTAGTGTAGAGATTTCGGGCTACCTACACAGTTCCAATTTATTTAAGTACATAAGTATGTATCTAATATTAGGGGATCTTGAAATAAATCTATTTCAAGATTCCCTTAGATTAGATTGTGCCACAATTCAGTATTAAAATATCGATGAGCATTTCAATAATAAACGAATTTCAGATAATATCGAGGGCTATGGAATTTCGTAAAAAGGCTCAGAGAATAACTGAGGACCTGTCGACAGTGCTTGCGTCAAAATTCTCTCCATCCCGCAACTAAAAGTTGCCAGACTAGCAACGGCAGTACGATGATTAGCATAGAATGGCGGTGTATGCGGCCGGTGAGTCGAGCTAAGTGCCCCTTAGTGCACAATAGCCTAGTTAGCTCACACTTAGAGTGCATATTTTTCTCGATGGCTGCACAGAAGGCGCGACTTCGATTCCCGCTCAGGGCAAATATTTGAATGCATGAATGTGGGTATTTGCATTACAGATCACGTTCAGCCGTCGGTCCCGGTTGCCATACGAATATCTATGCAGTGGCGAAAGGTGACAATTTTCAAAAAGGAAGGAGAAGCGCACCATAGCTCTCTATAAGCGCCGAGAGGACATCTGAGGCATAAACGCTATACTGTGCGCCGCGACGCATTAAATCTGATGTATAGACACTATACTGGGCGCCGAGACGCACTACATCTGATTTATAGACACTATACTAGGTGCCGAGACGCACTACATCTGATGTATAGACACTATACGGGCGCCGAGACGCACTACACCTGATGTATAGACACTATACTGGGTGCCGAGACGCACTGCATCTTATGTATAGACACTATACGGGCGCCGAGACGCACTACACCTGATGTATAGACACTATACTGGGCGCCGAGACGCACTACATCTGATTTATAGACACTATACTGGGTGCCGAGACGCACTGCATCTGATGTATAGACACTATACGGGCGCCGAGACGCACTACACCTGATGTATAGACACTATACTGGGTGCCGAGACGCACTACATCTGATGAATAGACACTATACTGGGTGCCGAGACGCACTACATCTGATGTATAGACACTATACGGGCGCCGAGACGCACTACATCTGAAGCATAGACACTATTCCGGACGCCGAGGCGCACTACATCTGAGACATGCACGCCGTGATTGCGGCGGTAAGACCCATCATAGGGAAGTGGCTAGAGAGGCCACACGGTGGCTTCTCGTACCGTCAGACGCAGGTCATTACCGGACACGGTAACTTCGAAACGCCGAGGCGGGAGCTTGTGACGGCCCGGGGGGGTGAGAGTGCTCACGCTCTCCACCCTGCTCGCGGCGATGGTACGCTGCGCGGAAACGTGGAGGGCCAGCGCCTCCTTCTGCGAGCAGGTCATGCTCGTGAAGGAGACAGCAGAGCGGGCGCGGTGCAGCGAGCGAGAGAGACTCGCGGATATCGCTGCCCGCGGTCGAAGGCGACTCGGGCGTCGGAGGGCGCAAACCGACCTCCGCCCCCCATGAGCGCGGGCCTGAGGGTGACGGGTGGAGCCGCTCGTCACCCTAGCAGAAGCAGGCCACGGCGGCGGCGCGCATCGTAGGACGATGCGCCCCCCCCCCCATACCGGGGGCGAGTGGTCCCCCTCCCGAGAAGGGCCAGACCGAGAGGAATGGCCCTGAGTCAGCCCAGGTGCGAGGGATATGTCACGAGACAACCTCACCTTCGGCCCAACACATCGACTCACAGACGGCGTGCGGTTTAGTCGGTTCGAGTCCGACATAACCTCCCCCTCCGGCACCGAAGGGGGGGTATCCGTGGGGATTTCCCGCACGTAAAAAAAACATGGGCACTATATGCAGACCTCGCTCTGGCGCACTGCGCTCGAGGGAGAAAGAACTTCATGACATACTTCAACACTATAATACGTAACAACAAAACATGTAATTTGATCTATGTTTGTTTGATTGGTCGCATAGCTTGGGGTAGCAAATGCCTACAGCAATACAGTGGATGGAATGAGGCCGAAACCTACCTCTCAATATTGTTAAATCGTGCTGAACTGCGGCGCAAGGTGGCAACTTTTCTATGTCTGAATTACCTAAAGTACACGTAGTACAAATATTCTGAACTTTATTTGAGTTCTCTTTGAGTGCCTAAATAAAGTTATGAATTGGTACTATTTGGAACAAATCTAAGTCATCAATTACACAAGTAGCAAATATCACACATCGCCCATACAGCCAAACACCAGCTCTGTCTTAATGAGTGTATAACGCCTGCTCATCAAATTCATGATCTCAGACAATATGCAGACGTACCCACACGAGCACTCGCCTCAGTGGTTCTCAACATACGATACGAGCCCCTCACTGAGGCGCTAAATACCTTTATATCTTTCTTCGCATTAACGAAGAGTCGAGAAGATGTTTTACATGTATTTTCAGTTAGATACATTGTGATTACCAAACGTAATACTTTAGATTTTAACTACTTTCTACTTACTTTACACGAACATAAGTATCACCACCCCATCTCATCCGAAGGGTGTCGAAAGAGGCGACAAATGGAAAGATACGCAGCCGATATCACTGCGAGTTAAGGAAATCTAGAAATACTTAATACTTAATACTCTGTATGTTGAGCGTGGACAAGACAAAATACGATGAACGTTCACCACTTGGTGTTGTGGGCCAGTGGGGCCCACGGTGTATGAACATTGAGCCACGAAGACTTTTTTAAAGCTAAATCAGCGGATCTGCACGTTTTGCCTGAGGCGCGCGCCTAAGCGGGTTAATCTACCTTAAAATATAAAAATCAATGCCACTTTTCGTTGTAATTTTATAACTGAAGAACGGGCTCACCTATCCAAACCAAATGTTTAGGCTTTGTTCGGACTATTTAGTAGATGGTTTATGTGAAGTTTGCACAAAATCCATCGAGCGATTACATCCACGCGGGCAGAGCGGCGAGCAAAAACTAGTATTTAATGTATTATTGTATACGAAAATAAGTAATGCATAAGTATTTATAATTATTACCATTTACAACATTTGAGACATAAAACATCACGGACGCTGTTATATTTCTATCTATTCCTGTTCTTTGTGTTATCTGCTAAGTAATATTTATCATGTGTTCTCGCTGCTGAAGTAAAATAATTTTTCACTTCTCATGCTCTGAAAATGTTACTTTAGTCCCTGCTTATCGGGACTAAAGTTCATTATTAATCTCTAGGGACTAAAGTTTTTTTTTTTTAATTTAGGTACTTTGATATCTCCTAAACAGCCAATCACGGTGTTTGTGAATGGGAGGATTATCACCTTTTTAGTGATTGTGTATAGAAATAACCTCAAAATGACATTTGAAAAAATCAAAAAATCCCATTTAATTTCGTGAACTACGATTAATGATATTAATTTAATTTATTATTATGTAAGTATTAAGGATAAGTTCATTTTATTATCCATTTCCAATTAGTTTTAAATTATTTTTCAAGTTTGAATCTGTTGGCTAAATATATATGCAAGCATATAAACCGTACGTCACTTAAAATTCAAATTTCTTTGCAATTTGAAATTTGAATAGATTATTCGTAATAAGCTTGCGTTGTAATCACCAATTACTTACACCAATTAATTGTGCAACTTAGAAACTTTGTTATTATAAATAAATAAAAATGAAATAAATATTCCACGACATTTCACACAACGCTATCTAGATCCATGGTAAGTATAGCTTTACTACCTTATATTATGGAATCTAGAATACGGATAAACATACCTAGATATTTTTTTTGTAAATGCATACATATTATACATAGAAACACCCAGACCAATGCAAATACCCATATCCATATTGCTATTTGCGTTGCATTAGTTATTGGCACTGAGCGGGGATCGAACCCGCGCCTCCTGCGTAGCGACCGCGTTCACTACAGCCACGCCACGGAGACTTTACCCTGTTATCGATATGATAAATTAATATATTTAGGTTGAAAAAGCTATTTGCCTATTTCTTAATTTTTTTTTAAATATTATAATTTTGTATAAAACGTCGCTTTTTTTTTCCTCGCATTCAAAGTGAAAAGTAGAGTGTTTAACGTGGGACTAAAACAAGCTATTATGACACTCGAACTATTAGCCCTGAACACTGAACAATCTACTATTGCTCCCTTGTTACACAAATAACTATTATGCAGACATTAACTGAAAATGATCACACCACCTACTTAGTACAGAGGTAGCCTCTATCTAGATCGGCGTATCCTTTATCACTGCTCATCGAACGACAGGTAAATTCCACTTATCTGTGATTAATTTGAGCGTCGTCGTGCCCACTGCCCAGGGGCCAGGCTCAAGGTGCTGTCTAAGTACCGATAAGCAAGGTTATGTTCTAACGTGGAGGATTATCAATTTTTCTCCGTAGGGAAATAAGGCTTAGCGTGTTTAATTGATGTTATTATAACATAAATACGGTTCTCGTTGCACTAATTGTAAAATTTTGTTAAATATATTTCATTTCAATTCAAGGCAACATAATATAACACGGGTATAACTTATTGACTCTAATTTTATTTCACTCAAACTAATTTTACCACCGCTTCCAAGGCGCTGGTGGAGAAGAAACGGGCGGTGCAATAAACTCCACTGCGGCATTTTCCAGATATCTATTTACAATAAACAATCTTTCTCGTAACTCTGGTTGGTCACCTGTATTTTGTAACCGTAATATTTGTAGATATCTAATAATTCCCTCCAGCTTAATTGCTTGTATTAGGAGTGGGTTCACGTCGGTAGTGTTATGATATTACACAAGTTTATGTCTACCATAAACTGGCCTGCTAATTATGTGGCAACTCAGTCCTTACTAGCAACTTTGTACACTGGGCTCCACTGGTACACACAATCAACGCCCAAATAAAGTCCCCTAAGGTGCATCTTACCTCCAACCTTCAACCGGTAGATCTTACCTCAATCGTTTGCCGCTGGTACAGTCAGCGTCAGAACGGTCTTGAGTATAAAGTCTCAAAACGATCTTAATACCAAAGTGTTAAGAGGAAATCAAACTCTTTTATTGATTTAAATTGTATTTTTGTCGTCCCGACTTAAGGTGTGCAACAAATATCACAACAATCAGTCAACAAAAAGGACAAAAGAAAGAAACAAAATCAAGACATTAAGATAATTTTGAGTACTTTGTTCATCTTGTAATGCTGACTCCCGTGTAACGCTGTGCTTGATCGTATGGCATCGCATTACGAGGCGAGGCACGCTCCCCTCCATGGCCCGCCGCACCGAGCGCGGCGCATTTCCCCTGATTTTTCAATATCCGGCCGCGTTCACACGGAAGCATCGCGCGACATTGAAGCGCTCTGATTTGCAAGTATTCCTTAGTTAAGACGAGACTTTCTAAGCATAAAATGAATTTCAAAGCAAAAGATTGCACTCTAAAGCCGGACATGAGCGTGGCACGGTAGCGGAGGTGTACAGTTCCGTAGCACATGCTAGGGACGTGGCGAGCCATGCATACATATAATTAAATATCCTCATTCAGAGATTTATTAATTGGCAAGAGATGTGTTAATGTAGAAATGTGTTTGTCTTTTAGAATACTTACACAAACGAGTCCTAAAGTGGAGACCGCGAGAAGGAAAACAGAAGGTGACGCCCTCTAGCCAGATGGACTGACGACCTGACAAAAGTGACTGACCTGAAAAAGGTGGGAACAGACTGGCTGAGGAAGTTGGAGGAACGGCAAAAATGGCGCATATTGGGAGAGGCCTATGTCCAGCTGTGGACTGCCGTGGGCTCATTAATTGATCGAGAAGCTACGCCTACGCACAATAATATTTTTAACCTAATCAGACAATAACTGCCTATTTTAAAATAACCTAAAGTTGATCTCTGTTTTGTTATTCGACTGCAGAACCCTAAAAGGTTGCTAGTTTTCAACAAGTTTGTTGATAAGTTGGATCTTCTCCACATGATTAAACTCGCCGACTGCAGCTTTCAACAAGTTTCATCAGACGAAGGAGGGAAAAGTTTCAATTTCACTTTTATTTTTATTTTCACTATTTTCAGCGGCAGGAGTTAGCATGTCGAAGAAGCAGGAGTATATAGTTCGCAGACACTGCCGTAACTCCGTCAGGGGGGCTCAGCGTCCACATATATTTATTAGTGTCGCAGGAACGATATGGGTCCTTCCGATCTCATACATAATGCACACAATCCGCTCACATATCCCGCTAAATGTGGAGAAATTAAGAAATAGTTTCTATGTACGCAACGTAAGCCAATGAGCTGTGGAGCGTTTGTATTTAAAGACATGAATATATTTAGCTATATTTGCAATGGTCTGGGTGATTATGAATGAGGTATTTATAAATTTACAAAACAAATCTAATACTTAAGTATTGAATAATTGATCACACAGATTAAATAAAATGCGTAATATAGGTTAGCCGGGCAGTTACGCCATCTCTCGTCTGATCTCCAGCACTACAATTCCTTTGATTATTTCACGATTGATTTTACAAATATAAAGCTTTTTTTTTCAAAGTAAATGCGTGAAGCCATAATAATATAATAGCACTCTAAATACATTTTTCATGAGAACCCGAGAGGCGTCGCTTGTCGCGGGACCTTGTATGGGCGCGGCCCGCTTTGCGTACCGTATTGGAGTTAACACAAGCACGTAATACCGATATGGTGTAAGTTTACTTTTGTCGTTTGTAAAGTGCTACTGAAATAGGCTGCCGACAACGTCCAATTTATTCTTTCGAATCGCTGCCAAATCAGCAGGCACATGCTGAAAGAACGTTTCGAACGATAGAACGTACTCTACAGCTGCATCCGCGGTAAAACGAAACAGAAAGAGGAGCTACCTGGACTTCGTACTCCGAGGTGAAAGCCTCGGTTACAAAGAGAATGACGATGACATTGATGTCTCCGTTTGCGTCGTATCGCTGCGAACTGTGATATAGTCATCATTATTTAACTAACTAATTAACTAATAAATCTCAATGTAGCAGAAGTGCATGAAAGTATCGTGATCCCCTCTAGCGTGAATAATGATCGCGGAGCCACGGTCACTCTTGGCGCTTGACGCACAACTTTATGTGAAGTATCGCGACTTGCGGATGTGGACAGTTCAAGTGTGTGCAGGGCGGCGTGCTGCGCAGGGCTGCCACCTTGGGGTGTGTCCAACTAAATAAGGCTCTCTCGTTCAGATATCAGGATTCGACCACAATGATATTATAAAATCCTATATAACTGGGTAGGTAGGTGCTACACAAACATGTAAAATTACGCCTTTATAATTCTGAAGGGAAAGACAGCATGGGCAGAGGTTGCAAACCCACACACACACACACACACACACATTACACCAACGATGTTTTGTGACGTAGTAAGGAGTAACTATGTAATCATGTGTGTGTACCTATATAAACCACAAATTGTATTCTTTAAATACACAGTCTTATATCAGTCTTTGAGATGTTTTATTCAATCTGATACCCATCCTTATATGGCGACCGTGATCATGGGCACGTTTAGTATATACTTTGCTTGGGACGAATACAGTTGCATTGTGTCGATTAAATTCAATCATGTGTCAATCCAAGGTTAACAACGAAGAGAAGATCGTAAACCAGATTAGTGGCGGCCAAAATTCGGCAAATATAGAGGACTTCAAGTTTCATGTGTCGACAATAAGTATTGTGGCTATGATCATATGCACAATTTTGCTCGTTGGACTTATATATTTCATATATAAGCTGTACAAGAAATGTCACCAATCGTGGATGAGGGAGCAGCTGTCAAGACACATATTTAGGCGTTCCTTGGATCGAGTCAGGAGGTATCGTAGTGGAACTGGTGGATCACCTGCGTGCGAGGAGTGTCGCACTCGTATTAACGACAAGGATCCCCTTTAGGACGACTCGGCATATGCCTATAAGTGATTGTGATTGTGCGCGAAAGTAAAAAGTTCAACGTTTTCGTATCTCGTTATTAAATGTGCTGTCGTAATCGTTATAGATGCAATTCATATGGAGCTTACCAAAAATTGTGTAATGGACCGTAATGTATAAGGACTTGTTACATTTATATGATGAACTCTATAAGCTTAGAGTTTATTTAGTAAAAATAGGCCCTAGTAGGAGAACGGATAAAAATATATCGAAGAAATTAAACGAAGCCGATGATCTGGTGAGTCAATATAACTTACTTTTAGAAAAAATTGAATTGTCAAAGTTTCAGTTTAACGTTGAAGAAAGTCATGAATTTGATGAATTAAACAAAAAGTTTTTTGATCTCTATGACAATATTTTACATTTATGCAGTAGCCCGTGTTCAGAAGGAGATAAATCAACTCAATTAAATATGGCTAAATTTGACTTAAAAATAGCCTTGAGCTTATTACCAATTCTAAGTGATGATGGGGCAAATACTAGGCAGCTTATTGATGGGGTAGAATATTACCATTCGGAACTTGACCAAGACAGTCAATCAAAATTAATAAATTTCGTTTTGAAAAGCCGACTTTCGCAGTCTGCTAAACTAAAATTAGAAACTCAGTACGATTCTGTTGATAGTTTGATCAAGGCAATGAAAAACTGTCTGTTACCTAAAAAATCAGCCACAGCTCTTCAACATAAACTGATGAATTTTAAACAAAAAGATCTTTCTATAAATGACTACGGCAAGCAAATTACAGATTTATTTGTGGACCTGACGATTGCTCAATCTGAAGGCAATGAGACAAATTACAATATTTTAAAACCTTTAAACGAAAAACAGGCAATTAAAAGTTTTGCAGACGGATTGAGAAATCGGCGGCTAGGTACAATAATAGTGGCAAGAAATTTGTCAACTTTGAGTGATGCAGTACAGGCTGCAATAGACGAGGAAATTTCAATGCCTTCAACTTCGGGAGAAGTATTATTCATGCGCCGTGGTAGTAATAATAATGCTTCTAAATATTATAGGAATTATAGAGGACAATATACAGCTCGCAATAGAGGTGAGACTCACTCCTCAGGACGGGGGCAGGCGCAATACCGGGATGATCGCTTCCCGCAGGAAAGTCGAGGCGTATGGAGAGGCCGTAGCCGTGGAACAACATACCCATTTCGTGGATCTAGAGGTAGGATATATTTTAATCAAGCCGAAAATACAGCTGAACAGCAGGAAGTACATATTTTGACAGACTTGCAAGAAAATCAGAATGAAGTTTCCGACACGCCGGATAAGTTTTTTCGTGAATAGCACGATTATGATGTCATGCAGTAGCACATATCATATTACATTACGCTCTGGCTGTAATAATTACTCGTACACCTGGCTGATTGATACCGGTGCATCTGTGTCAGCCGTCAAATATAAACATGTTCTCGAATTAAACATACCAATCCAAAATGGGAATCTTACCGTAAGTGGCATCGGGGGCAAAGTTCGCTCGATAGGCTTTGTGTACCTTAAATTCAAAGTAGGGGATCATGTTCTAAATCACAAATTTTTCGTATTTGAAACATTACCTTGTAGAACCAGTGGTATACTGGGGCAAGATTTTTTGAACAAGTACAAATCGGTAATTAATTTTGGAACTAGCTCCTTGCAGTTACACAATGACAATATTAAAATTGAGTTACCGATATCTAGACAGGATGATTCATTCATTATACCGGCTAGGTCAGAAAGTATACACTATATTAATACAGATGCAAAGGAGGAATGTTTAGTTTGTTCTTCAGAATTACAAGAGGGCATTTATATAGCGAATACCTTAGTTAGCCCTACGAATGGGAAAATACCCGTTTTAATATTGAATACTACTGAAACCGAATTAAGATTACGAGATATCCAGCCGAACATTCAGGTGGCAAATAATTATGATATCTGTACATTCCACAAGACTATAAATAATTCATCGCGTGTTAAGAAATTGTTCGGTTTATTAAAATTAAAGCATTTGAATATTGAGGAACAAGACAGTATTAAGGAAATATGTGCCAAATATAATGACTTATTTTATCTTGAAGGAGACCGCTTAACTACCACTAAAATATATAAACATTCAATAACTTTGAAACCTAATTCCATGCCATTGTATAGCAAGCCGTATAGACTGCCACATTTCCAAAAAAAGGAAATACAGCAGCAAATAGATAATATGCTTAAGCAAGGAATTATTGAACCTTGTAACAGCGAATGGTCGAGCCCCATTCTCTTAGTACCTAAAAAGCCTAGCGCAGATGGGGAGAAAAAATGGCGCCTGGTAATCGATTATCGTAAATTAAATGAATCTATAGAAAACGATAAATTCCCTCTTCCAAATATTCATGAAATTTTGGATTCATTATCGGGTTGCGTCTATTTTACTCATTTAGACTTAAACCAAGGTTTTTACAATGTTGACCTTGAGCCAGAGAGTAGGAAGCTCACTGCCTTTTGTTCAGGTCAGTTCCAGATGACTAGAATGCCTATGGGCCTTAAGACAAGCCCTAATTCATTTGCTCGAATGATGACGATGGCAATGGCAGGTCTTAATTATGAAAAATGTTTATGTTATCAAGATGATTTGATAATAATGGGACGAGGCCTCCTTGATCATAACAAAAATTTAATTGAGATTTTTGAAAGATTACGTAAAGTTAATTTAAAATTAAACCCATCCAAGTGTGATTTTCTAAAAAAAGAAATGCTTTATTTGGGACACGTGGTAACAGAGCACGGCGTCTTGCCCGATCCTGATAAAATATGCACAATAAAAAATTACCCAACTCCTAAAAATACTGATGAAGTAAAGCGGTTCGTGGCTCTAGCGAACTACTACCGCAAATTTATACCAAAATTTGCCGAAATTGCATATCATTTGAATTTACTATGCAGGAAAAATATAAAATTCATTTGGAATGAAGATACACAAAAATCATTTGAAATGCTTAAAAAATGTATGATTACACCTCCGGTTTTACAATATCCCGACTTATCAATTAAAAATCAATTTGTTGTACAAACCGATGCATCAGGTTACGCTATAGGCGCTATTTTATCTAATGCCGACGGGCGGCCGGTCGCGTATGCCAGTAGGAGCCTTAACAAAGCTGAAAAAAACTATCCTACTATAGAAAAGGAATTATTAGCCATAGTATGGGCTGTGAAACATTTTAGACCCTATTTGTATGGCCGTACCTTTAAAATTGTCACAGACCATAAACCATTAGTATATTTATTTAGTCTAAAAGATCCGTCAAGTAGATTACTCAAATTTAGGTTATTATTAGAGGAGTACGATTATATAATTGAATATGTTAAAGGTCACGAGAACGCGGCGGCAGACGCCTTATCTCGTATCGTATCTTCAGAGGATTTAAAAGAAATACACAAAAGTATATGTGTAATGACAAGAGCTCAGAAAAAGAAATGTGAAAAAGATGCGTCGCGCATTAATGACTCGATAGAAAACTATTGTGAACGACCAAAAGTCGTGGAGACATGCGTAAAATCAAAAAATTCCGTAGAGTTACAATTTATAGATAACAAATGTCTAAATAGATTACGAAACTCGAACAAAATAAGTTCGGAAAGTGACACATTCTCGTATAATAGTGAGAAAATGATTTTATATATAAACCCATCGGCTCGATCGCAACTGACGCCAGCCGTATTTGTGAGAGCGATGTCTATGTTTTGTAATAATAATAATATTAATGAAATATATTTTGTTAAAAACGAAAACAATAAAATATTTATCGAGAAGTTAACAAATGAGATTAAACGATATACTACATGGACAGGTCCTCGGCTATGCATATTAAAGGACATAGAGCGCATTGATAATTTGGATGATAGAAAGGTTATACTGAATGATTTCCATTTATTACCATCAAGCGGTCACGCAGGCATTAGAAGAATGTTTAATAACGTTAAAAAATATTATTTTTGGCCAGGTCTAGAGAAGGACATCACTAAATTTGTTAAAAAATGTAAGAAATGTCAAACGCAAAAGTATACGGTATCAATAAAAGAACCTATGGTAATTACTTCTACTGCACACACAGCACTCGAAAAAATTTTTTTAGATATAGTAGGACCACTTGACAGGGATTATAACAATTTTTCATACATTTTAACACTTCAATGTGAGCTGTCGAAATATGTATGTGCGTTCCCACTTCGAAATAAAACAGCAACTGAGGTAGCACGCGTTTTTGTCAACAACTTCATTTTACTGCACGGCATTCCACGAGAAATTGGATCAGACAGGGGTGCGGAATTTATGTCTGAAATATTCAAGGAGGTATGTAAAATTCTCAATATTTCTAACTTAAATTCGGCAGCATACCACCACCAAAGTATCGGAGCTCTCGAAAACTCCCACAAAACCTTAGGAGCATATTTGAGGATATATACAGAGAATAGACCCGAGTCTTGGAGCTCTTGGTTACCTTTTTGGGCTTTCGCATACAACACTACTGTACATTCATCGACAAAATTCACACCGTTTGAGCTTGTGTATGGCAAGCCATGCAACTTGCCAAGTAATCTTATAAAAACGGTAGAACCACTTTATAATCATGACAATTACCCCCTTGAGCTCAAATACCGACTTCAAGTTACACAAACAGAGGCACGTAATAACTTAGTTAATTCAAAAATAGAACGTAAAAGCAGATATGACATGCATATTAATCCCGTAAAATACAAAACAAATGATCAAATATTAGTAAAAAACGAAACTGGTAATAAGCTTACAAATCTCTATTCCGGTCCTTATACAGTAATTCGTGATTTGTCTCCTAATGTCGAGGTCACTATTAAAGGTAAACCTGATATAATTCATAAAAACAGAACGAAATTGTACTACTCTTAGTTATAGCCTCAGTGGCATTTTTAATTGTTTACATTACGCTAAGAGTAGGTACCTATTATTGTTTGTAATAACAAGACAGCTGATATGTAGATACGATTGTTACTGTGCTTAAAATTATAAGTTACTGTTAATGTATAACATTATGCATATTATATGTAACCGCATATAACCTAGTATAGAATGTCTATTTATGATAGATAAAAAAAAAAAATGATAACTTATACTATTACATTTTTTTTTGTTTACCTTGGGAGATGTGACGTAGTAAGGAGTAACTATGTAATCATGTGTGTGTACCTATATAAACCACAAATTGTATTCTTTAAATACACAGTCTTATATCAGTCTTTGAGATGTTTTATTCAATCTGATACCCATCCTTATAGTTTACCCTATTTTCATGGTAAAATGAATCGAACGAATTAGATGAACGCATGAACGAACATGAAATACACTATTAGGTAAGTATAACGCTTAATTAATATGCTAGTATATATTCACAATTGACCCCACTTGGCGGTGTATGTATTTTTATATTTTCCAGAAAAAATTCCCTGCAAAGCCGGAATATTCCGGGATATGATTGATTATGTAAGTAGTTGCGCCGCGAGGCTGCGCGCGCCAACCCTGGGAGAAGGCGATACATTATTAACACAGTTAACATGCTTGCTTCTTCGAACACGTCCATGCCCGCCACCTCGCGACAACTTAGAGAAGTACAAAGGCGAGCCAGTGGACAGCAAGCGGGCACTTTATCAAGCGCAGTATGTTTACTCTCAGGTGGAGAATAGCCTTGGCGTCTTCAGTTTTGGGCACATTTTTGCAATTGACCCGAGTGCTGTCTAAAAGATCGAAATAACTCTGACAGCAGGAGGTACCCATTAATTTTTCTTTCGGCTTATGATTGGCAACAGGGTAGAGCCTGCTGTCAAACTTGTTTTGATCTTTTAGATAGCAGTTGAGATTTTCCTCCCATAAACCAAAAGTTGAAGTTGAGATTTTCCTCTTAGAAGGCTTGCCGGCATACTCGATTTCCGAGCTAGGTACAGGAATATCCTGCTTAATGTCCAAAAATCAGGCTGATGATGGGCTCTAGCCCGGAGGTCTTCCGGATGATTCGTAGTCGCAGGGTATATGTAATATAGGTATGTGCATGTGTGTATGTATATGTATGTTTACATGCATGTGTATTTGTATATGTGTGTATGTATGAATATATATTTGTGTTAGGTGTGTGTGATAATGGAAGGGTATGCGGCAGTTGCGAGTTAACTGAAGGTGCGAATAATGTTGTGTTAAATTCAAAAAATCTTAACTACTAACAGTAGTTAAGATTTTTTTTCTGTGTTTCTTGTGTCTCTTTGATTTATTGCTCTTGTGTTCTTGGCTGTATGTGTAGAAGAAAAAGCTATTGAATTTAGGTATGATCTATTCTACCGATCTATGTACATAATTATAAATACATCACAATTTGTGATAAGTGAAGTATCCTAATATAAATGTACGAATAAAATATTTACCTAAAACTAATCATAACTGTATGTCTAACTATATGTACAAAACGGGTGTATGTTCACGAGTGGGTGTGTAATGTTCTTATTCCTTAATTACTCAGTGCTAATACAGCATGCAACATGTTGAATCGGACTGGGCTGCAGTTGAAAACCAGCGCTGCGGATTGTACCAATCTGTAGCATTAGCTGAACTGAGGCCTTTAAGACACACACGAACTCACTTCTTTTCTTTCTTTAATTTAGTAATAGAAAGGTTTACTTGCAGCTCTGTTTGCTTTGTAATTCTTTTATATGTGTGTTGAATAAATTAATTTTCTTTCTTTCTTTTCTTTTATTTCATTTTTAATTGCAATTGACATTTGCCCAACTCTGGTCGCCTTCCACGACACCGACGGGAAGAAATGTGGTGACCCTATTCTAGCCACCGGGATCCAACATGGCATAGAGGCAGAAGGGCCCGGGGAGTCCTACACCATTTTGTGGGGTTCCCCTACTTAGTACAACATAGTTCGTTATCTACATGTTACCGACAATCTGTATAATTCAGGTATTTCATACAATACCTAGGCAATGTACATATATTATATGTACATTAGTGAATGGATTTTTTTAAGCATTTTGCATGCTAAATTTCAAATCGATTTAGATAGGATTCTTTTAGTCTGTCCTGGCGGGACTCGAATCCGCGACCTTTCCCTTACAGGGGACTGTTCTGACCGCTAAGCTACCAGACCACGCCCGAACTAATTCAAATTTCTCCTTATTTTTTTCATTTCATTCAAATATCTCTTTGAGGTGACGGTGGAGCTTATAAACTATTGGAACCAATGTCACCAATCATCAAAAAATAAAAGGAAATTTTAAAAGCATTTTACATGCTAAATTTCAAATCGAATTAGATTACATACTTTGTTTAAGGCAAAGGCCTTCCTGAGGCTGAAAGGTTCCATATCGCCTGTGAGTATGGGATTGTCGACAAGCCTCAATGCCCGTCTTTGTCAAGCTGGTATGCAGGCGCTCCGGCAAAAAGGTGACAGCAGTATTTCATGTGGGGCCGATCCTGTGCCTTATAAAGCAGGAGTCGTTGCCCCGCAGTGAAGTACTGCTTCGCCCTGTTGAACACTCCAAGATTCTTTGAAGCCAGATCGACCTTGTCCTCCAAATGACTGCAGAACTGAACGTCGCTTAAGTCGCCCAATATAGATTCATCAATGTTACTTACAACAAGATAGCTTTGCAGAACCTCTATTTCTGAATGGTGTTCGCGAGCGTCTATCTTTTTTGCCAAAGCATAATGCAGGCTACGCTAATGGGTATGCCGACGCAAAACTAATTATAGATAGCAGCAGCATACGACCAAACAACAATAACCATCTCTTCCGTGACAATAACAAACTCATAGCTGTCAGATTTGAAGAGACAAACAACGAAATCTACGTAGGTGACAGTTAACATTGCATCCCCATTACTGCATCGATTAGATTCAGCAAATTCGCATGTTCATCCTTAGTATTAGAAGCACAGTAAGACCGATCACTTCGTTTTAATTTGCTCCTCAAAAAACCCTAAATATTACCACTATACAGATAGTTCTGATACTGGATAGGTAGACATACTTGGATTAGAAGGCTAAGGCGGGACCGGATCGGGGATGGACCCCTGCTTTGCTTTCATGGTTATTTGTTTTACGTCCAACATTTATTTCTGTGATAACATTCCAATTTCATACATTACCGGCTGCGCACTTGGTATTGTATAGAATTCCTAGGCAAAGTATAAAATACTCAAATAACATTAACACACTGTGTACACGTTTTATACATTCCATACGTTACCTAGGCATTGTATAGAATGCCGAATTATCCAAATTGCCGGTAACATATAAAATCATTAGTCAACAAACTTGACCTTTTTGCCATCTGGTGGTTTTGGTTTTAGAATTCCGTGCCTCCATCGGAAAAACGGATCCCTTGTTATACCACTTCGTTGTCTGATCTGACCTTTTTCTCAGGAATGCGTAGGCGTTGAAATTTATAATCAAATCTGCAATTTTTGCAGCTGTGGTGAAATCAAACTTCTATGGGTAGGTATTAGCACAGATAACATGATACTATAGGTAAACGTTATCACAAGATTGAATTGACTATAGTATTATGAGATAATCGCAAGGTTCTTAATTAAAACCTAAGTATAGGGTACTTGCCTTTAAAATAGTTACGAAATTTAGCATGAAGCAAGGCCTTACGCAGTTTACCTCCCCCCCGGAGCCGGAGGGGGAGGTTATGTCGGACTATTGCCGACTAAACCGCACGCCGTCTGTGGGTCGTAGTGCTAGGCCGAAGGTGACGTTGTCATGCGACATATCTCTCGCACGGCTGACCCAGGGCCTTCCCTCTCGGTCTGGCCCGACTCGCCCCCGGTGTGGGGTGGCACGCATCGTCCTACGATGCGCGCCGCCGCCGTGCCCTGCTTTTGCTAGGGTGACGTGCGGCTCCACCCATCACCCTCAGGCCCGCGCTCATGGGGGGTGGAGGTTAGTCTGCACCCTCCGATGCCCGAACCGCCTGCGAACGCGGGCAGCGATGTCCGCGAGTCTGTCTCGCTCATCGCGCCGCGCCCGCTCTGCTGTCTCCTTCACGAGCATGACCTGCTTGCAGAAGGAGACGCTGGCCCCCACACAGCGAGCAAGGTGGAGAGTGTGAGCACTCTCACCCCCAGGGCCGACACAAGCTCCCGCCTCGGCGTCTCAAACGCCGGACACTCGGTGAGCGTGTGCAGCCCCGAGCCCAGGCCCGCGTCGCAGTGATGGCACTCGGGCGTTGGCTCTATGCCCATCAGATGCAGATACCGCCCGAAGCTACCGTGTCCGGTAATTATCTGCGTCTGACGGTACGAGAGGCTACCGTGTGGCCTCTCCAGCCACTCCCCCATGATGGGTCTTACTGCCGCAATCACGCCGTGCTCTACGCAGTTTACCTACCACAAGTAAAGGCAAAAGTCTGAGTCTGATAAATATTTTAATCAGTCAATTAGAGACTATTCTTCCACTTCCAGCATCTACTCCACATCAGCTAGGTTCCTCTTCAGGTCGACAGCTTTTCTGGCTACAGGTAGGCTGTCCGTTTACTGATTCGTTCGTCAAGAAGCAACATGCAATATGTGTGTGTGGAACCCACAGCGCGCGGATGAGACTCGCAACTGATCGTTTGTTTAATTATTGTGAACTCTGTCGTCGATCGCACAACGTCTATATATTCTGCAGATAACAGAAGGAGAGGGCACAAAGGTGACCGTTGTTGTATACACTTGAGTTGTTACTCAGTTACTCGCAAGTAGCACAGAATAACAGTAGTAGGTAAGTACTACCAGTAGCAACAGTGTCGACACCATGTCTTCCTTCCACATGTTCGGTGTGCTTCTGTGTGCTGTTTGGCTGGCAACTACTGGTAAGGGGCTACCGTACTAGATGTAGATTCTTTTATCATTACATATACTATATTAAGAGTTTTCAACACCGTAAGTAAATACCTACCATTCCGAAAAAAACAATTGGTCAATGGGAGTCAAACAAAACAAAACACACGGTGGCTTCGACTTTAGTCCTATCCCTAGTTTTTACTGCCTTTTTTCTTGGCTACCATGAGCCATTGTTCCTCTGAACGCCAGTCAGGGCGTTGGTCTGTGCTAGAGGCCAGAACAAGCCCACCGCTCCCGAAACTTTTTATTCGAGGCACTGCTTCCACTCAGTTAATGTCTGCTCGTAGATGTCGCGCTCGGCAGGTACAGCTTCCGTCCCAAGATGAATGGATGGCTGAGGCTGCACAAAGTAGCTGTCACGTGGGACGAAGCTGATAGCCAATGTCAAGCTGAAGGTACCTTTTTATTCTGTATCTTTTATTTGTCTTGCGATTGAATGCAAAAAAAATAGATATAAAACTATGCATAAAACAACAGTAATATATTATGAGAGAACGGCCAAACGCAGTGTTCAACTTCATATTGCGCGTGGCGACTTTTTTAGTGTTAATAGATACCTACTCACCGACATAATTCTAGCCCTCCATTTTTATTTTACAGTTTGAAATAGCAATATCGCACATTCACGATACTTTTAACGAGAACATTACAAGCTAATCTTCCCCTCTAGACAAGTGGCAATTCGCTAACCGGCGTTTGATGGAATAGAATGAAGAATGTATGGGATTTGACGTATTTGACATGCGTTAAGACTGTCATATACGTCAAATCCCATATATTCGTCATTCTATTCCACCAAACGCCAGTTAGCGAATTGCGACTTGTCTAGAGGGGCAGTACCGAGTAAGCGTTCGTAAGTTCAGGTCTCATACTCATAGGATAGGAATTGACTAAAAAGTTGCCACGCGTTTCCCGCTCACACAGCCGTTCTATCCTAATATATTTCTGTGCATAAAACTGTGAAATCTTTATTTCGGTTATCGGCTAGTCAAAAGTATGGGTATGCAATCATCTATGGTTTACATTATTGGAAATTGTTATAGCGAGGGGCATATTATCTAATTGTAACCACGAGTAGGGGGAGGGGGGGCACATTGATGCACAAAAATTCATAATCCAGTTTGATGGATTTAAAGCGTCAATCTTCAATTTTTTTTTAACGTATTACTAGCTCAATTATTCAGTTTGATTTTTTGGTATGAAATACCCGCTAAAAGTTATCAGTAATAAAGTTATTTTGGATTTAATGAAAAAACGGTTTTGCATCATTCTACCCCACCCATTCTGCACTTTGATACATAGGGTGGGGCAATTTAATGCTTAGTTGAAACCCAGAAGAACTATTCCTTATTCCTCTTTACTGCTTTATTGCTTAAAATGAACGAATAAAAAACATATTATGATTGAACGAGATCACAAATAACTTTTTTTTACGTAGAAACATTATTTCTATCAGTCTCAAAAGTTTGAAAAAATAATGAAAGAAACACAATTAGTCATCCTATAATTAGCTCCAGTAACTTTCTTTTACGTAACTAACCTATCTTTAACATCTACGCTTGCTTTGTATTCCACAATGGGAAATACAAACTTAGAAGACCCTGCTTTTTTTCTGAGATATGACACTTGATACTCTGTCACTCCATATTTTAATACTATTTTGGCAACATACTAAATTACATATTTCTTCTTCTCGAATGTAATAAGTATGAAATCTCTGACGTCTATTGTTTCAGGGTTAACAACTTCATGATTAACCTCATCTTCTGATTCGGATATGGCATCAATGTCTTCACCATCACTTGTCATCACGATTTCATTTTGACTAGAATCGGAACCATTTTCTAATGAGAAAGATAATACTTTCTTCTTTTCTCTTTGGTTTCGATAATCCCAATAGCTTCTTTGCATTTTTCATTTCCCTAGCGTGTTGTTTAACTTTTTGTAGTTCCTTCTTTCTCTCTTTCTCCTTGCGTAAGCTTTCTAATCCATTTTTGTCTGGCGTCTTGTATACTCTTGAACGCCCTTTTCTTTCCCACTCATTTTTGGGGTGTTTTCAGTGGTGGCTTTTTTCGAGTAAGGCCTTACTATTTTCGGAGAAAGATTTATATGGGGCAGATTGATACGTATCATTGCGCCCTGCACCTTACTGAATCAAAGTGCCCCAACAGACGTTTTTTACAAACAATTATTTTATTAATTTACTATTGAATATTAAACTGAAAACATTATTAAAAATCACATTTGTATATAATCACTTACCTTTGGTAAAATAAAACCATAAAAACTTTTTAGTCAGTAGTAGCACAAACACGTTTTCACCGGTCGAAGCCGAGCGGCGAACCAGTAGCGAGCGCCCTCACAACTGCCATTGTAATGCTTGTTCTTGATGTTCTAGTGACGTACTGGTGTTCGTAATGTGCCCCGTGTATCAAAGTGCCCCTCCCCCTACCACTTAGGTATGATTTTCAGGCCGTGTGTCCAAAATCCCCATCGCAGACGGACTAGGCCTGTCACACCGTCAGGCCTGCACGGCCTGCCAGCCGTGAACATGAATCACCTCCATCGCACCGCGCGTCGTTCGTGGGCTACAAGGGCTCATACCCGTCATACCTTTGTACACACTGATATGTTCCTGCTACTGAATTTGCTCTCTTCGTCACTTGATTGTAATGCAAAATCTTAATTTCAGGTGCAGTGTTGATGTCTCCCGTCCGACAAGAACTGCTAGACGCCATGCTATCGCTTAGTGAAGATGACACTGCATACTTCATAGGCACGAAAGCGAGAATACGACCAGGGTTATACGTGTCTCTTGAAGGTTGGTAGATTTTCATTTTAGATGCAACACCAAGGTCTGCAGCTTGAGGCTTTCCGCTTTGAGCGACGTGAGGAAAGTAGGTACATAACGTAACGGGGACTGGACCACCTTCAAACCACCATCTCCCCCCTGTCATTCCCGCTCGTGCATTCGGACAGTCGGTCGCGCCTAAAAAGAAGTTGGGTGTCTATTTGTTGGTTATCGACCATGCCCAGTCGATTGTGCTAATTAATTTTCGCGTACGACGCACCGTTAGAAAGTTTCAGAAACTCTATCACAGATAGATAACAAAATCATTAGAGGTAGATAACTGGTAACGAACATCATTAAGTAAACAAAAAACAACGTCATTAAAATTACACTCCTCTTCAAACCATGACGATGGTGCTAACGCAACCCATATCATGAAAATAGAAATCTACGATGTGAAGAAGAAGAAAGCAATTATACCAACGGAGCTATGGAAACATGCCGAGTTGCGTGTAAAATATTACACACCCAATGAAACTGATAAGAATGTACAGAGTGTGCGAGACATCATAATATATGACATCACAAAGCAGCTTGCTACCGATGATTGTAACGAATAATTCATCGATAATTGAACTTCTAAATAAAAAAGTACTTTCTCAATAGTAATGTCGTTTATTATTATCAAAACAATCTTTGAATAACTTACTTAATATGATATCGTTATACAGCGTAGGTATTGTTAGTGAACAGTTGTTGAAATGAAAATCGGTTAAGGACATACGGTTATATTTATAGTATAAATACAATAAACTATATTCGCCACACACTGCAGTGTAATCGTTTTAGATTTTAGTAATATTGTAATTTCATACCTAATCTTCAATTTCGATCTAAAAACGAGCAGTGAAAACCTCTGGTTGCTCTGCCGTAGCAGGAATCAAAGTATTGACCAACTCCATTTGCATCTATTTGTATAGCAATCCAATGAGATTCAGGTTCATTGTCGGTATCTAAATTGCTTATGATAGGTATATGTAGGCATATCTACATGAATAGGCAAGCTGTTTGCTGAAAAGACATTACATTCAATTTTTGAACCTATTTGTCTCAAGTATCTCTGTATATCTGATGTATGCAAGTCTAATCTATGCAAGTGCATACAATGCTAATATAACAAAGAAATACCACAGTATAACGAGTCATACAGTATGTCATCGCCTTTGATGTTTGCGGAAATGCCGACATTGTGGTTTTGTCAGGGTTGTCACGTTGGAGACCATGGTGAGGGCCGTGGACTCCGACGGGAGCAAGTGGCACGCCGCCGCCTCTTTCTGCGAGCAGGTAATGCGCGCGAAAGAGGCGGCGGAGAGGGAGCGGGAGAGAACCCTGCCCCCCGAGTTCCGCAGTGAGTTCGAGGACGCCGCAGACTGGTCTACGCCCGGGACTACCGACCTCCATGATCGGGGCCTGAGGACGGCAGTTGGCCGACTCGCCGTCGTTACAGAAGCAAGCCGTAGCGGAGGCGTGTCGTGTGTGTCCTGCATATGCCTGCCAACTCCGACGCGGGATAAAACCCGACCCCACCAGGCGAGGCCGCGGTGGCAGCTAAAATCCGCCGATAACCCTGGGGTTATTCTTTCGAGGAATTACCCGGACTTGCCTGGCAATGGACACTTGCGAAGGACACCGTGTGGTTTTAGTCGGTCCGATTCCGACGCGCCCACGCCATCGTAGGCACCGATAGGGTGAAGCCTGTGGGGGTATCCACACACAAAAAAAATGTTGTGACATTAGTTTGTACATTTAATTCAATTTCTGCAATAGTTATTTAACCCCTATTTACTATGTTTGTACTCTCAAGGCACATCAATTCACCCTAATATAAATAACTAGCTGACGCCTGCGGCTCCGCTCGCATGGATGTCAGCTATTGCGACTTTTGGTCATATCTCCGGTGCTACTCAATCAATTATGATCAAACAAACGTATTATTTTTAATTTCAATCTTGAAAGACAGACGGCAGTCACTCTCGTAAAAGACAACAAATTTATGATGGTGAATAATTGAAAAAAAATGTACCTATATAAAATGTTGGATCGCTTAATGGATGATGTTATCCGTAATCGGCAACCCCAAAAACCCTGAAAACGATACCCATATCAATTTTAATGAAAATTTCAAGTCCGCCATCTTGGATCGCTAAATGGATGATATATTCGTGATCAGCAACCCCAAAAACCCTGAAAACTATACTCATATCGATTTTAGTTAAAATTTCAAGCCCGCCATCTTGGATTGTTAAATGGATGATATAATCGTAATCAGCAACCCCAAAAACCCTGAACACGATACCCATATCGATTTTAGTGCAAATTGCTAGTCCACCATCTTGGATTGCTAAATGGATAATATATTCGTGATCAGCAATCCCAAAAACCCTGAAAACGATACCCGTATTAACTTTAATGAAAATTTCAAGACCGCCATCTTGGATCGCTAAATGGATGGTATATTCGTGATCAGCATGTATGGCTACTCGGTACAGTACCTCTTCTCCCCCACTCCGCTCACCCCGCACAATTGCTCTGTCTAGAGGGCTTCGTCAACAGAGTGTATTAATCGTTAGACTGTGGAAATACTATGTACGAATATACTTTATTGAAAGGATCAAGAAAAACCAAACATGTGCAGAAGGTGCATGCTCCGCACTACCGTTGATCCTGGAAGCGAGACCTTTTTTGGTGCTATATCGTTATCGATCACTCGCAGGGCATGCCAATAATACACACTTATTTCTAATAATAGCTTAGCTAGCATTGAACAGAAAGAATCCATACTTCCATACTAATATCACTAATATGTATTATTAATGCGAAAGTAACTCTGTCTGTCTGACTGTATGTTACGCTTTCACGCCTAAACTATTTTTTATTTTATTTTTTTACTAGGCAGGCATCTCAACAGATTATGTATATTACTTTCAAACTTAAATAACAAGTTTTGTGGATTTATATCTAGTACTAGTACATAACCCAATTATAGATATGCACAGCGTTCGTAAGCCTAGTACATGACATTATTTCCCTGTCACTCCGCTTGCGGGACTGGCGTGTCGTCGCGGAGGTGGAGACTTTGTCGGACCACCGATACGTTCGGTTGGATGTCTCCCCTCCTGCGGGGGATACGCCGGTCGCAACGGCCCAACGCGAGCCGCGCTGGGTGCTGGGGCGACTGAATCGGGAGGACCTCCTTGAGGCCGCTATCGTACAGGCCTGGGCCATTGCGCCGGACAGGCCTGTCGATATCGACGATGATGTGGCGTGGTTCCGGGAGGCCATGACACGCGTCTGCGATGCGGGTATGCCTAGGGCTCCAGCCTATAATCCGAGGCGTCGGGTCTACTGGTGGAATGCGGAGATCGCGAGGCTGCGTCAAGCCTGCGTGATCACGCACCGCCGGTGGGCTCGATTCCGTAGGAGGCGTAGCCGTCCCGCAGACTCGGAGCCCCGACTGGCGGAGCTTCACGAGGGATACAGGGAGGCCAGGAATGCCCTCCGAGCGGAGATCAAGCGGTCAGCGGCCATGGTGACCAAGTGGGAGCTACGACTTGAGCAACCACGCGCAGGGCACGCCGCGATTGCAGCGGTAAGACCCATCATGGGGGAGTGGCTAGAGAGGCCACACGGTGGCCTCTCGTATCGTCAGACGCAGGTCATTACCGGACACGGTAACTTCGGGCGGTACCTGCACCTGATGGGCATAGAGCCAACGTCCGAGTGCCATCACTGCGACGCGAGCGTGGACTCGGGGCTGCACACGCTCACCGAGTGTCATGCGTTTGAAGCGCCGAGGCGGGAGCTTGTGACGGCCCTGGGGGTGAGAGTGCTCACGCTCTCCACCCTGCTCGGGCGTCGGAGGGCGCAAACCGACCTCCGCCCCCCAGCATGAGCGCGGGCCTGAGGGTGACGGGTGGAGCCGCTTGTCACTCTAGCAGAAGCAGGCCGTATGGCCCTGGGTCAGCCGGGGTGCGAGGGATATGTCACAAGACAACCTCACCTTCGGCCTAGCACATCGACCCACAGACGGCGTGCGGTTTAGTCGGTTCGAGTCCGACATAACCTCCCCTTCGGCTCCGAAGGGAGTGGTATCCGTGCGGACTTCCAGCACGTAAAAATAAAAAAAAGTACATGACATATAAGAAAATTAACAAACAATATAGGTACTAATGAATTTTAAATTAAGCTAATTTTACATTATCACCCGCATTTTTATTTTTATTAGATCTGAAACTTCTCATTATTCTCCACATACACCCGGCAGCGCTGTTTCCGAAAACGTCAATATTTATTTGATGTGTATTAGAGCTTGTGAACGTACATAGGCTACCTTTTATCGCGAGAAAGGAGGGTTAAGGGGGGGAAATAGGGCATAAAAGTTTGTATGAAAGTTTATCATTTTTGAAGATGAATGGATATAAGCTATCTTTAATCGCGAAAAGGGGGGTAGAAGGGGGGAGGTAGGGTCATGAAAGATTTTGACGATTTTCATTGCAATACCTACGCTGTATAACGATATCATATTAAGTAAGTTATTCAAAGATTGTTTTGATAAGTAATAATAAACGACATTAGTATTGAGAAAGTACTTTTTTATTTAGAAGTTCAATTATCAATGAAGTATTTGTTACAATCATCGATAGCAAGCTGCTTTGTGATGTCATATATTATGATGTTCTGACACGCTCTGTAAATTTTTATCATTTTGATTGGGTGTGTAATATTTTACACGCAACTCGGCATGTTTCCATAGCTCCGTTGGTGTAATTGCTTTCGTCTTCTTCACATCGTAGATTTCAATTTTCATGATATGGGATGCGTTAGCACCGTCGTCACAGGGCCGTCTTAAGGCTATATAGCGCCAGGGTGCGAAACTCAGACTGCGCCCCCCCCCCTCCCCCCGGTCAACAAAAAAAAAACGCAATAAATTTTTGATTTTTCATTTATTTTTCTCTAAGATCTGTAATCTTTCTGTAAAAAGATCTCTAATACAATGTTTTATTTTAAGTGCGTTCCCTTTTTCTGTTTTGGGCACCCGATGGTTTCTTTTTACCATTCCCTAAATCGGCCATCTGCAATCAAATAGATCATTTAGCATATAAATATTTCACTCACTTCAATGAAATTATATGAAAGTAAACTTACTTAAATAAAATGTTATATGTTATAGGTATAAATTATTATTTATAAATATATTTATCTAATAAAATTTAAATGACCAATATCAAGCCCAAGTAAAGTAGTTATCCTAAATTATAAACTCACTCGTACTTATTGTGTGTGATTATGATTAATGATTACAAATACCACGATATGGCAACAATTAGGTACTTATGTAAGTTTATTTTTTATTAATTAATTAGTAGGTAGGTATATCAGTATTGTAACTATGTTCTAATGTAACAGTAGTTATATCTCAATGATTGTAAGTAATTGTAACCGTAACAAAAATAGGTAACTCTGTAAAAATAAAATTTACTTACCTTGACAGTATTAATTTCCGTTGTTTATGATTTAAG
This sequence comes from Eilema caniola, assembly GCA_949126895.1. Lineage (NCBI taxonomy): Eukaryota > Metazoa > Arthropoda > Insecta > Lepidoptera > Erebidae > Eilema > Eilema caniola. The sequence continues at coordinate 28,760,878 of OX421465.1, forward strand.
TAGGTACGCACTGAAAAAACTCCATCCATTTGCACATTATTTTTTTACGAAAACAACACAATCAATTAAATCGATATTGGTGGGCCTAACTGAATTTCCACTTGCTAGAATCAATCACAGTCTAAACTGCTAGAATTTTTAGTGCTCACTCGGCGGCTATCGCAAATAGGTATGATGAAAAAAAAAAATTCAAAAATTAAGGAAAAGAAATGGATTTAATATTTCTTTAACGTTTCACAGCATTAAACAAAATCAAACTTTAATTTCATGCTATAAGATTCAATTGTCATAGGTCGTCTAATGACATCAATCAGTAACCGACACTCAGAGCCGCATCGCGAACTTATATTACAATATACACCCTAAGGTCCTAATTATAGAGGCCATTTTGCTTAAAGTGCGGACGCCAGGCGGCTACGTCAAAGGGCCTCTTTGAATGGAGATATTGCCGCGTGCGTGTTAAATTAATTTAATTTTTATGAGTATCCTAATAAGAGCTATTTTACCTTGCATATCGTGAGCCGAAAGGCAAAAGTGACAATAATAGGTACAATGGTAAATTTTAATATTGGTTGATGCCTATATTTTTATGCATATAAGGGTTTAATTGACGTAAGTGTGCGAAACATAGGAATGGCGTTAATATTGTACTTATGAGTTAAAGGTTAAATTAGGAAATATCGAAATGTTTAGAGCTCGGCCTGCGCCCCCTCGGGCTACGCGCCCGGGTGCGGCCGCACCCTTGAACCCCCGGTTAAGACGGCCCTGCGTCGTCATGGTTTGAAGAGGAGTGTAATTTTAATGACATCCCTGAGATAAAACCCCAGATAACGGCCGAGCGTTGGTCATTACCAGTAATAATGGTCCAGGTCAAACTAATGGTTTTGTTATCTATCTGTGATAGAGTTTCTGTAACTTTCTAACGGTGCGTCGTACGCGAAAATTAATTAGCGCAATCGACTGGGTATGGTCGAAAGCCTAAAAATAGACTTCAAACTTTTTTTTAGGCGCGACCGACCGTCCGAATGCATGGTGATAGGGAATCGCGGGGGGCGGGAATGACAGGAGGGAGATGGTGGTTCGAAGGTGGTTCCAGTCCCTTTAATCCTACTACTGACGAAGAACCAAGTATAGACAAGACACAAGACTGTAAATAAAAAAGCAGCACGTTGGATCGCTGTAATAAAGCACATACATGCATACATAGCAACTGTCATGATAATATTTTATCAGTGAACATGCAAATGACGAGCGTTGGACAAGGACCGCATTGCGAGCAGGTGCCACATTGACGCTGATTCTACTTTCCAGGTGTTCCACTTGCCGACATGCCGGCGACATACATGTTTTCTCAGCTGGACCCACATCTCGGAGACTGTCTGAGCATGGACCGCGAGCACATACGAGTGGTGTCATGCGCGGCGTGGCTGCCCTACATGTGCTACAGGGAGCACCGAGCGGGGCAGCATGTGACAGAATGTGGCACGTTCGATACAGGTACTTAAGTATATTGGTAACCCACTTGATGGAAAGTGGTTACCGTGGCCTATGGTCGTGTGCAAAACCAAGGGCGTAGCACCCAGGTGGGGTTGGCATAGAACCTGTAGGTCATGGAGGGTCCCAAAACACCACTAGATAGGCATGTAGGTACTTAGTTAAGTTGGTAAAGCCTAACTTTGTACACTGCTATAGCAAGCTGCATTCATGCTAAAATTAGGTGAGAAAACATTCTAATATTATGGCCTAAAGCCTAAAGCATACATAGTAGCATGAATCCAGAAAAGAATATTAGGTATAATAAAAACGTAGTTTTTTTTTACGTGCGGGAAATCCCCTCGGATAAGTGAGGGACCTAGGAATTCGCATTACATCAGAGCTAGGATTCCAGGACCATATAGAGAATGTATATAAGACAGCTTATAGGCATTTAGGATTCATACTTCGTAGGGCATCTAGTTTTACAAATGTAAAAGTCATAATCACATTGTATAACGCTTTGGTAAGGAGTCACATGGAAAGTTATGCAATGATTTGGGGTCCTCGTGAAGCAAAATATAGTTTGCTGCTAGAACGGATACAAATAAATTTGTGTTGTATTTATATCTTAAAAAGTACGGAGGATATCCATTTTATCCCCTTATGTATCCCACTTTATTTGTTTTGAGTATGGTGGGGTACAATGAATTACGGGTACGAAGAGCGGCTTTTGTGTCATACATTTTTATATTGATTATGGGCAAAATATATAACGCAGAAGTGCTGCAGTTAATAGGGTTTTGTGTTCCAAATGGATATGTGGAGCGACGGCGTCAACCAAGGCTTCTAGTAATACCTAAAGGGAAGACAAACATGTTAGGGAAGGCACCTCTGACGCGCGCGCTGATCGCCATCAACAGGATAGCGGTTGGGGTGGACTTGTTCTGTTGTGCTGTGGGTGAATTCACAAAGATTGCGATGTTTAATATATGTTATGGATCATAAAGTAGATTAAGTAACTATTGTACTGGCCTGTCTATTGCATTGGATGTTTCACCTATAATAATAGATTTAGCTTATGAGAATAAATAAATAAATAAATGTTTAGATGACAATTGTAACTATCCCACAGGATACAAACTTGAGAACTCGACGGGAAGCTGTTACAAGTTCCACACAGAGATAAAATATTGGAAGGACGCGTACGCCACTTGTGTAGCTGAGGGGGGCTTCCTGGCCGTGGTCAATGATGAAGCTGAGGCACAAACTTTGGTCAAGATTATGCACAAAAAAGATAACTACGTGTGGGTCGGCTTGCGCGACTGGAACGGCAACGGCACCTGGACAAGTGTTCGCGGTAAATAACGTGTTGCACCTACCTCTTTACTGAGAAGTAAAATAAATCCGAATCCGTTTCATGATAGTAAGTACGAGCGTTTTATCGTGAAGCGTATACTGACGAGTAAATGTCGGACTGTTCTCTCTCTACCCCAGACAGAGAAGGGAGTGAGTTTAGTAGTGTAGGTAGTATGCTATTCGCACTCTGCTGCTTTATATAGAATCTACTTTTCTACCTACCTGCATGACCTTTCTTTGTTGCACCATTAAGACCTGAAACTCCTTGCCAGCTCATACGTGTTTCCTTCATCGTACAGTCCCGAGTCCTTTAAGCGGGGCGTGAAAAAGCATCTGATGAGGCCGTCAAGCTGAGTGCCACCATTGTTAACATGGCACGTGTATGTAATGGTGACCCTCTTTCATCTTTTTCAGCTTACCATCAGGCTAGGTGAAGTCAAATTGACGTGTCCTATATAAAAAAATACGTAAGACCTAGGTTTAAGACGAAAATAAAATTTAGATAAACATAAAATCTCCTCTTTTTAAAGTTGAGGTAGGTAGTTAAAATTGTTATTTTCATTAGGTAATATTACTTATGGGGGTCAGTGTGGACACTGGGCAGGCTGCTCCTTTCCCATTAATCGTCGCACAATGCATGTTGCGGCAATCTGTATGCGCCCCTAAGTATTGAAATACTTGATAGGTGTGTGTGCTTCCAGGTGAGAGTCTTCAAGAGATATACAACAAATGGGAGACGGACGAAGTGCCGGCAAACTCGTGCTGTGAAATCGGGTCTATACATCCAACTACAGGGCTGCTGAAATCATTTCATGATATGCAATATAAATCCGCATTCGTTTGTGAAAAGGATCCTAATTATGTGACATTTCCCCTTGAAGAATAATCAATATAAATAACTGAACTATCAGCTAAAAATAAACATTCGACAATAAATATGTACAACTTACGAGGGAGACGGTAGTAGCCGTGTTCATTTCTATCGTGACCAGAGTGGCGTAACTATAGGCTGGCAGGGCTGGAAAAATGCCACGGGCCCCCGACCCAAGAGGGCCCCGGCCCAAGAGGCCACGAGCTCAGAAATAACCTAACATTTTTAACAAAATTTTGTACCTAAGTACTTGAAAATTATATTTTTTTTAAGTACTTAAAATCAATCAAAGTGTGGCACAACTAAAGACCATAAATAGAAATTCAAACTAATCAATAAAATTTCAACACATTCAAAATAAAAAGATGTCGAACACTGAAAGTTTTATCATCGCGGATTTGAAAAAAAAATTATGTAAATCGATAGTGAACAAATGTATTAGGTATGAATAAAATCAACTTGGTACGCGTTGACTTGTAAGCCGAAAATATGTTATATAAAATGTATTATGATAAAAGCAAAAATGTATCTTATTGTAATCGTGGATTTCGATGCATTTTAGTTCTTTCGATGCGAAATTTTGCGATATACCTGAAAATTTTGCTGACAAACTTCATTTGGTCGGAAGGGTAAAACGTGCCTATTTAAACTGTGTGATAGGAGGTAAAAATGTTTTGCCACGAAATTTCCTATTGAATGTACTAAAATTCATCAAAAGGCACGGAAACATTTTTGTTTTTTTATTTTAATAAATTTTATTTAACATATTTTCAGTTTAATAAATCATCGCGTACATTAACTATCGATTTACATATACATTTTTTTAAATCCACATGACGGTACTTTTAATGTCCTCAGTTGACGGGCTAAAAAAGTTCTTGTGTATGACAGCCTTATCAGTGTAGGGGAATCCCGGATATTTATATTTTTTATCTACGGAGAGCTCTATTGCGCATTCATTGTTTGATTCAGTTGGTCATCTGTATCTTTGATTTTTCATATTTGTTGTTTATTAGTTTTTAGTTTATAGTTATTGAACCTACAAATGGATGTAAAATAAAGTTAATCGTGAAAGTTAAATTTCAACATGTCTAGTTCTAGAAAATATTTAAGTGGGAGCGAAAACCGAAAGAGAAAGAGGGAGACTCAAGAAAAAAATTAAATCTTACCCAAATTTTTTGTGTATTGATGAGTTATTGGGAAAATACGATCCGATTTTATAAGAATTTTTAAGTAAAACAAAGGGCCAGATAATAAAAAAAATAAAATAAAAAAGAAATATCTGAATCATCTGCCGGGGAAATGCTCACTTTTGGGTCCACTTTCAGAGATGAAATAAAAAAGTCTTCGTGCATAAGAGAACTTGCTGATTTATTACTAATGAAGAATCATTTTATGTCGTGCAGCTCTTTTGAAATATGCATTAATGTTATTTGTTAAATTCCTGTGACTACATAGAACGATTATTTTCGAAACTGAAATTAATAAAAACCTATTTAAGAAAATTTATGGCACTATACAGGCTATTCTGTCTATTGAAAATTCTATGGCTCGATCTTTAAACTTTGATGAGATACTTTTGCGGAACAGAAAGCTCGGATAAAAGAATTTAATTAATAAAAAAATATTTTTAAAAGTAAATTGTTTTTGCATTATAAATATTTGTATAAACCTAAGCTTTTGAAAATAAAACTTATTAGAAATTCAACTAAAATGCACACAATATTATTATTAATAGTTTTGGGTAACGACTTACATCAGTGGTTTATTAAAATTAAATTCTAACGTGACTATTTCTACTAGGACGCTGGAGGGCCTCATCCAAAAAAATAGCCACTGGCCTCTGATGGTATAGTTACGCCACTGATCGTGACCATTATTTTATATAATATACCTAAGTATCAATAAGAAATTGTAATGAAATATACAGTTACTTTATTTATTGGTGATGGTATTAAAGGAACAGCCAAATTGTGTTTGTTACGATCGCTAAATTCTGTAGGGGTATGGGATGGAGCCTCACCAAGAGCTACGAGGCCCAGGAAACCTAACTACACGTCAGATACTTGCTGTTTAGCGAACGGGGCTCTGGCGCGGGCGCACCTCTCGGGGTCTGTGTTCCGACGGCAGTCGTTTGCACTGTATGTTGTAATAGTAGGCAGCGGACATCGGGCACGGAATACAGTAGTGCTCGGATCCACCCGGAACAACGCTGAGATGATGATAAACGATTGCCAAATGGTGCCATTGAGGCAAACATGTCGCTTTAAGGTACGTTTAGACTATGACACTATACCTACACGGTAGGTACCTACACTTTTTTACACAGTTTCTTGCCGGAGTCTTTTCAGGTCGGAGCCGCGTTTCGAACCGGTGGTCCATTTGCTAAACTAGTCTAGATTTTTTTTTTTAAACTTGACGTTTTGTAAGTACCGTTTTAATGGTCTATACATTAATCAAAAAAAAAAAAAAAACATCATTAATAACATGGCTGGCTAATGCTTAGGCCAATCGAAAGATGGGGATGGGGCACTACCTCGAAATATGATAGAAAATTACATATATACATAAATATACTTACACGGCTTACACCTGTAAATCCCTGAGAGGGAAGACAGGTGTATTCACAGAAAATTTGTTTTTGGGTTTTTTGTGATAGCTGCGCAATCAGACTTGGTTAGGTTAGGTTAGAAGGCTAATTCGGAGGCGGAGCAAAGCGTAGCTCCCGCATTAAGCCCTAGTGGTTATATTTTTTTTTATAACTATGCAGAAATAAGTCATTTTCCTTTAGTCGCATTATGTTCAATTCGCAAAATGTCCAACTGTCCAATTCTCAATAGGCCCAGGTCGCATAAATTATGCAATCAGAGACACTTCGATGTAAACACTGCTGTGTACAGTGTCAAAGTCTAAACTCTAAACGTAGGTACCATTAGCGCAGGTAGTTAATCGGTCGCTAACATTATCTGTGAACAGTGGCGACTAATTACGAGTTCAAAATGACAAAACTATTTTTTGTGTCCAGGAGAGGAGGTACGGGGGGAGAGGGTGTGGCAATAAATCAACGAAGTCAAACTCTTGCATTTAATTAATGTCTATTATGTACAGAATGTGACTACCACAATATTACAGTACCTTACAACTAACACTCCCGTCGGCGACACTCACACTTTGTACACTCGCGCACTCAACACTCACTCGCCGCGCTACGTCACAAGTGCGGCCGCTCAGCGCTCACCACCGCGACTCAGCGGTGTGATCGTGAGGAGGCACTGGAAGGTGATTCTCTATGACAACTTCTACAAGTCGTCGAATACGTTCTAACACTGCAGAAATGTGCGGTTTCGTGTTCTACAGATATAGTAGTTTATGATACTGTTGCATAATAAGGGTTCTTATAACACGAGCAAAAAAACGAGCAGTAGGCGAGTTTTTTTATAGTATCACACGAGTGTTGTAGATTATACTATAATACATATACTAATTTATTTTACAAACAAAACCAAACTTTGTTTAATTTAAATGTAAAATGTTGGCGCCAAGGCAAAAACATCGATTGCGCATGCGTGGTTCTATTTTTGTTATCTTCCGAATCGGCCGTTTTTTTTAAAGTAGAGGTTAAGTCCATATGGTTGTTGTATAGGTGTATTGTTATGATTGAAAAGTTATTTAATTATATAGGTGTCCATACAAGACCTGTATAGGAAAAAAAAAATTTTTTGGCCTGTGCGTAATGTTTGTCATAAGAGTTTTAATTTCAATTTTATAATATTTGTATTATAGTACCAGAGTAGATAAAATTTATTAAAGTGGTATCTGTTTGGAACAAAATAAAGAAGTGCAAGAAATACCACTGGCATTAGAAAAATGTGGTAGGTATTCCATTGGAATAGTTCAGTCAGATATATATACGTCAATTATGATTATAATTGATAATTATTTTTAAACAAATAAAACTTTCAAATCTTCTAAATCTATTAAGTACTCGGTAAACTGCTTGTCGGGTTACTTTAGTAAAAACTATAACCTGCACATGTCATGCATGTCATTTGGTGATTGTTTGGTGACCCAATATCAAAAATGAGAGAAAGCAGAAATTTTCTGTCACACTGGACACAACATTTGGTTATGGATTATACTCAGCGATATATCATAGTGAATCACCTTTCACATTTTTTGGATAAAATGACATAAGTGTTCCATGAAAAAGGTATGGCTTATTTATATAATTCTTGCACATCTGTTTGTGTAGCGCGGTAAGGCAATCTTTAGTACGATTAACAACGAAAACTGTTGATCAGTAACGCATGTCTAGTAATTTTATTAAAGAAAATATTTTTCGTTAAAATGATTTGCAACAGAGTACGTAACAAAATCGTGGCATGCTCGAGCGTCACAAAGACTCATTGAAAGGGTTTGGCATCCTGACCGTACTGCGGCAGGCCGGGCAGGCAGCAGCTGGCGGTGTGGTCTCTCGCTCGATCGATCAAACGATGCGTCTTTCGATTCTTTACTAAGTGACAACATAACGTTATCGTATGGCTATTTCATTTCAATATTCGATCAATATATTCAGTTATCGTCATCGTCAGGATGCTTCTCGCCCATCAACAATCGTTGCAATTAAATTAAACGTCACTCGAGTAAACAATGATTCTAATTTTAGGATACAAAATAATAAAATATGTACATTTAATATATATTCTGACGATTTCTCGGGCAACAGTCGCATGTCGTATTTTACCGAAAAATTCATTTCGTCGGTCGCGATGAGGGTCCTTACTAACGGGTAATCGAATCCCGGGCCGCCCCGGGCCTCACTCGCGGTACTGCACCGCCAGCACGTAGAAGGGCGGCGCGGGGCGCAGGCGGCTGACGCGGCGCGTGAAGGGCGCGGCGCCGGGGTCGCAGTACACCAGGCTCAGCGCGTTGTGCGCCGGCGGCAGCGTCACCAGCGCCGCGCCGCTGCCCGGCTCGTCGGCCGCCACGAACATGACGGCGCCGCCGGCCCCGCGCCCGCCGCCCAGGTGCAGGCGCGCGTCCAGGCGCGGCGCGGCGGAGTGGTGGCGCGGCGCCAGCAGCTCGTAGGCGCCGGGCGCCCAGCGCTGCAGCTCGGGCGGCGCCAGCGTGGCCAGCGCCAGGTCGGAGCAGTCGGCCAGCGCGCGCAGCAGCGCGGCGCTGCCGAACAGCGCCAGCAGCGCGCGCAGCGGGTGCGCCGCGTCCTGCGCCGCGGCCCAGGCGGGCGGCAGGCGCTCGTAGCGCCGCAGGTTGGGCGGCCCCACGCGCTCCCAGGGCACGCCGGGCGCGGCCAGCGCCGCCATGACGTCGGCCAGCTTGTCGCGCGGCAGCAGCGAGCGCAGGCACACCTCGCTCTCGCGCTCCATCTGCGCCTGGATCTGCATGCGGCTGCGCGGCGACATGTACGTCGGCTCCAGCCACTGCGACAGCACCACCTGCCGACCGAACGGACTTGTCGCTACCGGCCCAATCTTAGTCAACCGACATCCATCACTCGACTCCTCATCCGCAGCAGACGCTTTATAAGTCTGACTGCTACACCAGCTTCTGCACACAATGACATTCGTACGTATCTATGGAGTGACCAATTATTACATAATAGTAGGGCAGCACTTGACTCACTCGGATTAGCCATATTTATGGGCCACTCCATGTGCCCGCCGGCTCACCTTACAAAACAGAGGCAATCAAAAAATTCCAAATTTTTAACTCACGATTTCATTATGAGGCTTGATCTGCTCGGGCGGGTCGGGCACGCCCGGAGGTTCCACTTCGGGCTCGTCCTCCGGCGGGGGACCGTGGAACCAGCCATTGATTGACAACCGAGGCAGTTCCAGGGATAGCACTTCCTCTACCTGTAAATATCATACATCATACATCACCCACATCACTGAGAAGGTCCGGAGAATACCTGCGTTGGTGTGTCGGTCGTACCTGGTGGAAGGAGTCGGGCCCGACCTTGAAGAAGGCCAGCATGTTGTTCCTCGGGTACACCTCCCGCACCACCTCGGAGGGCCGGCCCAGCTCGTCCGTGGCCAGCTGCTGCAGCGCGCCGCCCATGTGCCGCGCCCAGCCGCCCCAGTCTGCCTCCTCGCCCTGCGCACACACGTCATGGTAAGAGGACTCTTTTATCCGCACTCAGCCTCTTGTTGAGCAGTTGTACGAGACACATGTGCTCAGTGAACAAGTGATAACCAATTCACTTTTTGTGACATGTAACTAAAATATGTGAGTAACTATATTTTGATGAAGCACCTATTGCTACCTGCCGAGCATGAATCACCAAACGCTATCACAGAAAAATTCCAAACGATAAAATAAATTTATGCAAACCTGGACCATTCTTAACAAGCCATGTATCTATAAGGTTTGCTACTAGCAATATATAGTGTGCGTGAAAATACTTTTGTTACTTGATCAAACTCAAACAGCTGAATCAATCTAGTTGCAATTTGGTACAGGGATAGATTGTAATCTAGAATAATACAAAAGGTACTTTTTATCCCTGGAATACTAAGATAAATTATTCATCTAACAGTGCAAGTGAATATGTGAGAATGGCTATGCCGCACAAACATTCCTATTCCATGGATAAAAAGAAGCCTGTGCAATTGCAGCCATGCTAATACCTAAGAAGCAATGCCATTAAAATTATGGAGACTATATTTACCAGGTTTTCATGATGATCACCGCCAGCGCCATTTTCGACACTGTTATGTTTGGGCGCGCCGGGCCGCCAGGGCGCCAGGTACAGAATGAAGGCGACCCGCCTGTCCGACAGCAAGTCGTCGTGGACTAGCAGGTGGTCTCCGGGACCATACAGTGAACAGGATGCCGATACCGATCGTAGCGATAAGCCTGTCACTTGTGATACCTAGACAAATCAAAGCATATAATTAACTCTTCACCATAATATGTGAGTTTACCTCAAAAGTTTGTCTAAAAAGTCTTACCCAACTCATAACTTCAGTCTTGAGCAACTCATATATACCTCTAATACTTCTTTGCCACGTCAAGCTGGCGAGGTCTGCCGTCTGGTGGAACTCATAAAGGTCCATTTTCTTCCGTGACCAGTCTAATGTGTTCATGTCATCAACAATGTTGTTGATCATCTCTGGGTTGGAGAGGAAGTCTTGCAGTAAGCACAGGCGGAACGGCTCACATGTCAATGTAACCTCTCCACTCTTGAAGTCTTTCTGCTCCTTCCAATGAAGTGATAGCCTATCTATTAATTCTTGTGACTGAAATAAAGATATTCATTTACTTTGGTTAGATAGATCATTGCATATTCTATTGGGCTCAGTTCTATGACTACCAGAGAACATGCATCGTTTTTTTTTAATACTTATAAGAAAATGGAATTTACTAAGAGACAGTTGGAACATTATAGCAGTGAGGTTTGTACACATTTAGTACCTTAATATTACTATTAAACTGTGGGTCATCCATGCGGTTAGCTCGAGGGTTGAGCTGTGCCTTCACAGCCTTCACATTGGCTCCATAGTCCTCAACCAGGATGGAGTTGTCCTCCCAAGCCTCCTCCGAGTCCGAGCTGTACTCGGACGAGGAGGAAGTTGAAGAGTAGTCAGCTGGAAGAAGAAGATATTACTGGGTAACAAGGAAAAGTACTACATTGAAATAAAGCTATTGTATCAATCTGTTTACAATGATCAGATCACAGAATCAGATTTTTCATTTACATTTGAAGCCTGGTTTAGTCACTGTCTTCAAATAATATCTACTGGTAGTGCTTGTTAGTAGGATAGCTGTAGTTGAACTTTGTATACGATATAGAGTTAAAGGAAAAGAAATGAGTGTAAATGTGTTTTAATTTAAGATGCACGGGTGTAAAGGAATTATTAACACCACTCACGTAAATTCAGAAAGTATAGCTTTAACAAAATCGGAAGCCTGCACAAATGTAAACAAGCGTCGGTCCTATTGAACGCTTTTTCAAATTTGTTTCCCGCGCAAAGAGGCCTACATAAATCATGTAAAAACTTACCGCCACGGATCCGTTTGACTTCGTCCGCAGAAGCCTGGTATGAGTTGACCGCGCACACATCCGAGTCGTCGCTGTCCGTGTCCGAGATCTCGATTACGGTAGACGAGAACCTGCGCTTGGCGGGCGGCCGGGAGTCCGCCTTGCCACTGTTGCCGTCGCCGGGGCCCTCGTCTGCGGGCGCCGTGCTCGAGGACGGCTCCTCGGTATCTCTACTGGGTGAACTCATGGTTCACCACTAACACTACATAATACGATAAAGAAAAACAAAAGTAAACCAATATGATGCGACGCCTAACCTAAAATTTTGTTGACGTACAAGAAGGAAAGTGTTATCAGTTAAAAAATATGTAAAAGTATGAGAAAAATTACATAGTACGACAAAATACCTTTTTTTTTGCAACTCATACATCATAATCTATAGTTTATTTTATGTTGACAGGTTTTATCTTTCCTCATAAATTATATGAAAATCTTTATGTAACAGTTTAAAAAATATATATTTTTTTTTATTTTTTTTTGTGTGTTATGGCGAAAAATATATATAATCTCTTATGATTGTCTAATTGACACTTGTCATAGTTGTCATTGTCATGCATATGTCAATATTCGTGAATCGTGGTCGGTGGTTCGTGGTCATTCGTGGATTGTTGTATTGTACTTCGCATAGATTATTCAATTTCAAATATTTCAATACTGTGTTAGTCAAGAAAAATAAAATAACCAACACGGAAAACGGAGTCTCAGATTTTAAAAGGCGTGCCAGTTTTTAGTACTTCTAAGAAACGCAACTTAAATTATGACCGACCTCTTGCGACAAAAGGATAAAGATGTTTCAAGCGAACCACAGTGTCAATACTTCGTGGTGCGCAAGAAAAGACTGTGCCGGATGACGGTGAAACCAGGGCATCAGTACTGTGGCGAACATGAGCCTCAACCGATCACGGCTGAGGGTCAGGTATAGCCTATATTTATTATTATACAATCAGTACAATACTTTTCCAACTTCAATTCGATACCTGTTTGAGTATGTTCGTTAAGAATTACACTGATGGTAATAATTAATTTTTAGGAAGACTCCCGCATACCATGTCCAAACGATCCTAAACAGTGAGTAGAAAAATAAAAACAATCTACTTTAACAATAAGTAACTTGCCAACATGATCTCTAAATATACGTGAAGAATAAATACACACACTCAGAAAAATACAGTGAAATACAGAACATCTATCTATAACTTCAAATTCTGCTGCTTCCTCTGCTCTGAGCCTGACCCCTGTTGGACCAATTTCAGTAACCATATATCTTTCCAGCACCTGTTTCTTGAGTAAACTGGAAAAGCATCTCCTGATCTGCAATGCCCGGCCCACAGAACAACCACCTTATATCATTCACAACATAAACTCCCCGACAGAAACCGATGAGTGTGTGAGGAAACCTCTAAGCCAATTGTCTAAAGATACTATTATGGCAGTCATAGAGAAAGTTAACACTTTATATGATAGTAAGTATGCATGTGGTTCACCCAAACCTATGGTAAACAAAAATCCAACAGCTTTAGTTTAGACAACTTTTGATGACACAAAAGGTGATCATTCTATTAGATTATTAACTGTCAGGTTTATATACTCAATAACTTAACCGACCTCAACATGACCTGGAAACAAGATTTGGTACCCAGAAGGCGAGAAATATCTCAAGTTCAAATTTTCCTACCATTTTTATATGCCTGCATCTACCAAATTATAATTAAATTTAGCCATCAAATTCACTATTAAAATTAAAGTATGGTGCACTAACTTTTAAAGAATTTGATTGTAAAAAGTTTAACCATTATATCCCCAAGTTTTTGAAGTATAGTTGATAGTTTAATTGTTGAACAGGACATGTGAAAGGCCAGATAGTCACTGAACCGGATCATCCTATCCACAGTGCAGTGCTGGAAGAGTTCTCCGATTGTCATCGAACGGAAAGTTCACTGAGACACTTGCGGCAGGTCTCCAGTCTGCTGTGGCTTATTGAGAGAGAGGGGCTTGTTGAGGATCACACTTGCTATGTGGAACTGGGAGCTGGAAAAGGTAAGATTGTAAAGTGTGTTCAGATGAAGTTTGGAACTGAGATTAACCCATATTTGCCAGTGGGCTGCAAGCTGCAATAGGCTGATTGATTGCAATATTTGTTCTAGCAAAAGGTATAATAGATTAATATTATAAATATAAAAGTGATTCTATTTGTCTGTTTGTGCATAAAACATACACAACTAAACCGATTTTGATGTCATTCAAGTTTGATTACAATGTCAATTTGAGGTACTCCTTATCAAGCTCTAGTTTACCTACATAAGTAGATTAGACCTGTACTAATGAAAGAAATTGCATCAATTTCAACCTTGAATACTGATAGTGATCAGTAAAGATGTGATGGTTGAAGGTGGTCATCGTGTAATGTGGTTCTGCAGGTCAAATGTCGTACTACTTGTGCGGCGCGTGGTGCGCCGAGGGCGGGGGCTCCACGACGCTGCTGGTGGACCGCGCGGCGCTGCGCCACAAGCGCGACAACAAGCTGCGCGCGGGGGCGCTGCGCCTGCGCGCCGACCTGGCGCACCTGGCGCTGGCGCGCGTGCCGGCCGTGGCCGACTGCCGCGCGCTCGTGGCGCTGGCCAAGCACCTGTGCGGCGTCGCCACCGGTAACCACGCCCAGTGTTTAGTGCCCGATACTTTCTCTATCGCGCGCTGTTTCGACGTTCTTTATCAATTTTATAAAAACCTTAACAAAGTGGCCTTCTCTATATTGACAGTTTGAATTTCAGTTAGTGCTTTTCTGTGCACGCTTCTGGTATGGATGAATCAGTACAACTGTATGCCCGCAGACTATGCGCTGCGCTGCGTGGCGGGCGAGGGAGCACGGCAGAAGGCGCGGGGTCTGGCGCTGGCCACGTGCTGCCACCACCGCTGCGAGCGCGCGCCCTACGTCGGCGGGAGGCACCTGCAGGTACTGCGGCGGTGTTAGAGTGTTAGTGGGGGGCTGGCGCTGGCCACGTGCTGCCACCACCGCTGCGAGCGCGCGCCCTACGTCGGCGGGAGGCACCTGCAGGTACTGCGGCGGTGTTAGAGTGTTAGTGGGGGGCTGGCGCTGGCCACGTGCTGCCACCACCGCTGCGAGCGCGCGCCCTACGTCGGCGGGAGGCACCTGCAGGTACTGCGGCGGTGTTAGAGTGTTAGTGGGGGGCTGGCGCTGGCCACGTGCTGCCACCACCGCTGCGAGCGCGCGCCCTACGTCGGCGGGAGGCACCTGCAGGTACTGCGGCGGTGTTAGAGTGTTAGTGGGGGGCTGGCGCTGGCCACGTGCTGCCACCACCGCTGCGAGCGCGCGCCCTACGTCGGCGGGAGGCACCTGCAGGTACTGCGGCGGTGTTAGAGTGTTAGTGGGGGGCTGGCGCTGGCCACGTGCTGCCACCACCGCTGCGAGCGCGCGCCCTACGTCGGCGGGAGGCACCTGCAGGTACTGCGGCGGTGTTAGAGTGTTAGTGGGGGGCTGGCGCTGGCCACGTGCTGCCACCACCGCTGCGAGCTTACTTTATACAAAACCACGTGTCCACATGTACATTGCGACTGTGCACTGTCTTTCGACTAAGCAATTTTACCTTAGTTGGCAGTAATTTATGAACAACGGATTAGTACTCGATTAACGGCTTGGCAGTAATTTATGAACAACGGATTAGTATATAATTTAGAAAACGGGAATTAACGCGATCATGGTATAGGTACTTACATACCTTTGATTGCTCATTACTCAATTAACGGCTTGGCAGTAATTTATGAACAACGGATTAGTACTCGATTAACGGCCATCATGTGTTCGAGGAACAAATAGTAATTAATTTGTCGTACTTTTACTACCTTTGAGCAAACCTCACTCTTTTTTATTACCTGCAGGAGCTCGGCATAACCGGCGACGACCTCAACGTGATGTTGGGCATAGTGTCGTGGGCCACGTGCGGCGACGGGCGCAGCCGCGGCGCGGGCGGAGTGGGCCGGGCGGAGTCGGGGGGCGAGGGCCGGGCGGAGGCGGGGGGCGAGGGCCGGGCGAAGGCGGGGGGCGAGGGCCGGGCGGAGGCGGGGGGCGAGGGCCGGGCGGAGGCGGGGGGCGAGGGCCGGGCGGAGGCGGGGGGCGAGGGCCGGGCGGAGGCGGGGGGCGAGGGCCGGGCGGAGGCGGGGGGCGAGGGCCGCGCGGAGGCGGGGCGGCGCGCCAAGCAGCTGCTGGACTGGGGCCGCGTGCTGTTCCTGCGCGAGCGCGGGTTCGACGCGCGGCTGTGCCACTTCGTGCCGCGCGCCGTGTCGCCCGAGAACGTTTGTATCGTCGCCAGGAAATATAGATAATGTGTTACACTTGTATCGTTTCATTTAACTTCTTTTTAGGTGATAAGAATCGCGCTTCGCCTGGCGCGGGAAACGGTCAAGTTGATATAGACTTTAACGTTGCTTTCAACCCTTCTATGGCAGTCACGTATAAACGGGACGTGATTTCTAGAAGGAAACTGAATTGTATTAATAATAATGTAATAAATAAGAAATCACGTCCGCTGCCATAACCAGGCGTGGTTCACTCCGCGCAGTACATCCGTTATATACCTACAGCGAAGTATCCGGCCGACTGGATTAAAAATTAGTCGAGTGTCACGCGCGCGCTCGTGTGAACGCTTGAGGTGTTTTCTATGCTCGCGCTCGGCTGGGATTTTATAAAAACATTATATTTTTTGTCTCTTGATCGTGCCTACTTAAAGTAGGTAGGTACCTACCTTAGAATGGACAAGAAAAGAAAATATGACCGACGATATTGTGTGGCGTTCGGCTGTTTGAATTCGAATAGAAATATACCGGATTTATCTTTTTTCTCGCTTCCCAAAGATGCTGAAATGTAAGTATGCCAAATTAATAAATCTTAAAATTTTAAGGTACCTACCTACCCATAACCCAACCTATCAATACTACTGTTCGGACAGAATGCGTATCTAGACAAAAAGTACTGATTTTATAGGTAGACCACAAAGTAGGTAGGTACCTAGCCAGCTAGATTTTTGAATTGGGAGGGTTATTGGATCGGACCCATCGGGGTCAACGTACTTCGCCGTCACTCGCCTGACGTATTTTTCTAGTTTCGAGTGTCCTTGACGGGCATCGCGCGCTGACTATAGGTAGGTAGGTACCACTGACGATACTTACCCTACGTAATTTCTGCAGTTCCAAGTTCCTTCTTTTTAAACGACTTCAAATAAGGAGGAGGGTCTCAATTCGATTTTTTTAATTTCTTATGTTTGTCCCTTCATAACGCCGTCATTCATTAGTTTAATATTATTTATTTACCTGAACATGATAATTAGATACTTTGGCGCACTTTGGCTAGGCTGACGGGTATATAGACCGAGAGCTAAGGTCAAGTTTGACAATACAGGGTGGCCAGCTCTCCTGGCCGAAAAATTTGGCGCCCCATATTGAGGAGAATTTGAGCCACCCCCATGTATGTCCAGTGATTTTTACTAGCTTAGGAGATATGATTTTTGAAGTTATACCTACTACTTTTGGCGCACCTAACCTTTCTCGGCGTGGCGATTGTCATACACTTAGAAAAATTTTCATTGTATAGAGACTGGACTATGGCGACTGCAACGGGGACTGTTCCAGTGACGGCGACGAGCGACTACTACGGTGACTGTGCTCCTCAGTGCCCCGTTTGCTTCACTCTAACCAATGACCATAAGCACATGTGTGTTTGCTCCGTACTGACTACCATTTGTCTATTTTATTTTAGGCGCCGAGAGTGGCTGATTTTAATAGGACGAGAGGACTTACTAAGGAAAGAAAATTTAAGAGCTAAAAGCTACGAAGTCTGCTCCCACCATTTTGAAGATTCTGCAATCAGGACAATCAAACAACTGAAACCAAATACAGTTCCAACAAAGCTTATAGTATCCGAGAACCGAGTCCCCAACGATAATATAAATTCAAATATGAACTGCTTTCAAAGCGCAGCGAGTCACATACGATTTAGCTGGCGCAAATCAAAATAATTTACCAACATGATTTTTGGGTGTCGGCTCTCGGACTAGTTTAAGCCGTTTCGTGTTTGCGTCGTACGGCATGTAACTAAACACGTAAATGGTATGTTCAATTTAGCAAATACACTAAAGTGTAGTAGCAAAGAATACTAAATGTAGTAGTATGCTTATCGTCTTATGTTAAAATATGCGGACATTGTAATAAAATACTTTTTTCATCTAATACTAGGTAGGTATGTTTAAAGTTGTCATTTTCACATAAGTAGAAAAATAATAACAGGTACATAACTGGACTGGTAATCAAATATTCATTTCTTCACAAGAAGGCAACTCTAACAGCGTAAGAAAAGATAAGAGGTACGCGATAGAAAGAGACGAAGTAGTAGGTGAATAAAATTATAGGTACCTAATGTTGTGCGAGCTGAATTCCACCGTATTGCCTCACCTCTCCAATGGCTCTCTAGTCGCATATCTACTCGCCGCTGTAGTCGACTCTACTCGACTTTCGATCTTTACACGCCTATCCACTCGTCCCTATAACAATCTCTACTCGCCTCTTCACTCGCTTCTATATTTGCTACTCGACTATGTCCGTTCCGAAGCTCTAATTCACCTTTGTACCAAATTTCATAAGGACATCTTTAAAGAAATTCTTACTATTTATGCCATATCCCCCCTTTTTTGTGCCATTGAAAAATGAGAAACTTTAATCCCTATTCCCCTTCCCCCCTTCCCCTTCTATTCCTTTTTTGCGCGATAAGGGGTAGCCCATATCCATTTCCATGCTCTAATCCATCTGTATACCAATTTCATCAAGATATTTTCAGAATTGTCAAACTTACATACCCTAGCCCTATTCCACCCCTTCAACTCCCTTTTTTGCAATAAAAGGTAGCTTATGTCCATTTTCGAGCTCCAATCCATCTCTGTACCAAATTTCATCAGGATATCTTCAAAAATGACAAACTTTCATACTAACTATCTAGTCCTTATCCCCCCCTCCTTTTACCACATTAGTCCCGGTAAAAGGTAGCAAATGTCCGTTACCAAGCTGTAATTAATCCCTATACCATATTTCATCAGGATATCTTCAAAACTGTCAAACTTTCATCCCTTATTATCATACCTCCCATACCATAAATACCATACCTCCATTTTCGCGTCAATAGGTAGCCTATATTCGTTCCTAAGTTTTAATCCATGTCTGTACCAAATATCATCATATCAATCATAATATCAGTATCATCAGGATGTCTTCAAAACCGGCAAACTTTCATCCCCTATAACCCCCCCCTTAACCTCGTGTTTCGCAACAAAAGGTAGCCTATGTTCGTTCCCAAGCTTTAATCTATATCTGTACCAAATTTCATCTGGATATCTTCAAAACAGACTTTCATCCCATAGCCATATTAAGCCCCCCCCCCCTCCCCCTTCTACCCCTTTTTGCGATAAAAGTTAGCCTATGTCCGTTCCCAAGCTCTAAACTATCTCTGCACCAAATTTTATTAGGAAATCTTCAAAAATGACAAACGTTCATCCCAAGGCCCTAGTCTCCCCTTCTACCCCCCTTTTTGGGTTAAAAGGTTGGATAATCAAAAACTACTATCTCTGTACCAAATTTCATCAGAAAATCTTCTAAAACTATAAACTTTTATCCCAAGATCCTGGTCGCCCCCTTTTCCCCCCTTTGCGCGATAAAAGGTAGCCTATGTCCGTTCTCAAGCTCTAATCTACCTCTTTACCAAATTTCATTAAGATATCTTCAAAAAAGACAAACTTTCATCCCAAAGCCATATCCTCCTTGCCCCCCCCCCCCCTCCTTCTACCCTTTTTTGCGATAAAAGGTAGCCTATGTCCGTTCCTAAGCTCTAAACTATCTCTGTACCAAATTTCATCAAGAAATCTTCAAAAATGACAAACTGTCAAACCAAGGCTCCCCCTCCCTTCTACCCCCCTTTTCGCGATAAGAGGTAGCCTATATCCGTTCCCAAGCTCGAAACTAACTCTGTACCAAATTTCATCAGGAAATCTTCAAAAATGACAAACTTTCATCCCAAGGCCCTAGTCCCCCCCTTCTACTCCCCTTTTCGCGATAAAAGGTAGCCTATGTCCGTTCCCAAGCTCTAATCTACCTCTGTACCAAATTTCATTAAGATACCTTCAGAAATGACAAACTTTCATAAAAACTTTCATCCCCTATTTCCCCCCCCCCCCCCCTTAAACCCCCTTTCTCGTGATAAATGGTAGCCTATGTCCGTTCTCAAGCTCTAATATACCTCTGTACCAAATTTCATCAAGATCGGTTCAGTGGTTTAGGCGTGAAAGCGTAACATACAGACAGACAGACAGAGTTACTTTCGCATTTATAATATTAGTATGGATAAGCAGTAGCAACAACAATCAATAAAGAGATCAATAACAGTAGTAATCCAACTGTGGTATCTTTTACGTAGCCCGCAATACCTCCCTAGAGAAAAAGTAGTTCAAAGGATTTTTAAATTTTTCCTGCTAGTAATATTGAACGTATTTTTAGTCAGTGAAGCAATAATGCCCTTGTTACGTCACCACACCTCCAGAGCCGCAAACAAAGCTCGGGCACTTCTACAAACAACAAGTGGCAAATAAAACACACAGTAGCAAATATAATTTTGTATATTTATATCAATAATTATTATCTAGAACCAAATTCTATTACTTTACAATGTTCAATGAACGAACAACGCCTCACGCCCACACTCGGACCGATTGGTCGGCTCCAGCACTCGCCCGCCGCCGCCCAAGGATAGAGAACACTCGTCTGTAAGCACCTGCATTCTCTTTAGAAATATGGGCTCTTTCCTCGGCAGTAGCAAGAAACGTAAGATTTATTGCCAAAGAACCGCGGGTCCCACCTTGAGCGGCGTCAGGGGGCGCCGCCGTGTGGGTCTATCGATATTCTTAACGTAACTAGCGACTTATTGCAGACGATAAAAGTAAATTCTATTAAAATAAACATGCTTACGAAAGCACTCGATCTGATGGTGAGCCGCGCCCGGCCGCCCCCGACGCGCGACGCACGGAACAAGTCTGACGTGGTTCGTAGCACAACTGACGCAGATGACGTCTAGTACCTATTTACAGTTGGGCTACCCCAGGGACGTTATAAATTCAAGCCAGCAGTCATGCTATTGTTCAATTCATTAATTTTGTCAAAAATAAATGTAAAACAAAACAAAATTGATTGAACATAGTCCACGGTGACTTTAATTATGTGCGTACAGCAAACGTCGGCCGAACCACCATCAAACACGTTCCTTTTATCGTAGGGATAGCAAATAAGGGCCTTGTACGGCCGGGGCGACTCGTTCTAGTTACTAACATCAAACTTAATTAAATATCTATAAAAATATAATTATCACCAAAACGTTTACATAAAATAAATAAATATTAAATGCCCTGTCGCGAGTAGCCCCGCCTCGAGGCGAGACGCGCTACGGTCAGTATTGCAACCTATTGTCATTGATCT
Organism: Eilema caniola; assembly: GCA_949126895.1. NCBI lineage: Eukaryota > Metazoa > Arthropoda > Insecta > Lepidoptera > Erebidae > Eilema > Eilema caniola. Next base: position 28,782,162 of record OX421465.1, read on the forward strand.
AAGAGCTGCGGTGGTTAGAGTATAATATTATTAAAGGATTCAACTGCAGAACGCTAAAATAATTGTCAGCGCGTGTTGCGCCAGTGAGGCGCGAGGATGTGTGCTAACCGTACAAAATAACAATTTTAACGTCAATTTGGAATGCTAACAGGTTTGTTTGCACGTCGTTTCGCCGGCTCACTAAGAACTTGCACAGGTCTATAATGTAGAGACCGCTCACGGGCTCCCTCGTAACGTCAAATCCCAGAATGCCAATGCCTTAGATTGTGTTTTTAAAATATTTCAATCAAAGAATTAATTTAATAAAAGTATATATAGAATATAGTGTTAGAATAAATATCATATTAAGTAGAACAGAACAGTTCAAAAGAGTTTTTAATAAATGAAGACGTACTGAGAACCCAGCGTCTTTAAAGCCTGTAGGTATCATATATTTATATTAAAACGTTGGATGAATCGAGGACGATAAATTACCTTAAAAACATTTACTAAAATATAGTAAAAAAAGATCGTTGTTTAGCTTTCGTCGTCGCCGGCAGTCAGTTTGTATGATAACGTTGGACGCGAGCAACGACACGGCACTAAATAATACTATCAACGATTGTATTACAGCACGTTGTGGAAGCATTTACATACAAACAGAATAAATACAGCGACCGCAGGGATCAAACCTGCTACAAGAATCAATAAAAACACTACAAATAGTATGTTTATACAAAGTGTTCGTCACAATACTTAGTGCCACTGGTTGCAGCCAGTCAGTGAAATAATATATTTTACATGTGGCATTTGTTCTTGTGAAGGATTCCAACCGCCAACAGCCAACTTGTGATTCACACATTTCATATTTACTGAGTCTGGCGTCGCGGTCACATAAAGAACTTCTGTACATAGTTTATAATATACATTGATATGAAATATGGACAGCGTAATCATGATACGTTGCCGTTTAATTCGGCCTCTTATTGAATATAGTGAAAGCGTGCGTTCATTACATACAATGTTCCTTCTGTTAACGAACCTTGGCGCCATGCGGCAGGCAGCACAGATTACTTCAAATGCAACAAAAAAATTACAATCAAATTGGGAATCTTCTTTCTGAAATTGGTTCAGAGAATAAATACAGTGAGCCCACGGCTGAGGCCAGCCGCTTGTACAGATTATGTACAGTCAGTTACTTGTGCACGCGCTACAGTGATGTCAGGAGATATAGTCCGACGCCACCCGTCGGTACCGAAGGAGTCGTACATCTAAAGTAAAGCACGTCTCGAGTCGTTCCGCAAGTGGCGCCCTACACTGTACAAGATACAACACACGAGATCTCCCGATCTGAATCATGCTAGTCGTCATATTATTCGTTTAAAATATCTATTTATATGCATTTTTACACGATACTTTGTTTTTCCAGTAGGTTCTGGGGCGATAGACGTCGCACTTCGCTACCGGCTGGAATCGACGACCAGCGAGAGATACAAAACATATGGACAGTTGATTTACAGGTGTAGTAGACTTTTGTCGAAGTTTTCTTACAGACAATAATACATATGGTGACAGGTCATCACAGAAATGATAGTAAATACAATACAGGGTGTAATCGTTAAGTGTGTCCAGGCGATTATTCCGTAACTATTACAGATATCAAAAAACTTTAAACTGATATCGAAAGTACGTTACCTAATGAGTAAAATGACATCAATAACTTTTTTTAAATCTAGCGAGAGGTATCTAAAATTTTGACATTAAACACTCCCATACATTTAGCATGAGATTAGTAGAAAGGTTTGTTTCCTTATTTTAAGTGATCTAGTACTCATTTTACCTTAATCATATTTTATGATTCCGTATAATGTAAATTAATTATTTTACCACTTGAAATAAGTAATAAACCGTGTTTAAGTATCGCATTAAGTAATTTGAGCTAACTGAAAAGCAACACACTACAAAAAAAAGATACTCTTTGGTGTTCGTTCTAAATTCAAAACTTTTATCTCGGGTTGTTGTTCCCGCCAATTTATCGTTGTTTTTTTTTTAAAGTCTAAGATCCCAAGCGGTGCGATCGCACCGCGAGTCTATTGTTTACCTATTGTGTCTATTATTTACTCACTTGACAGGTTAATTTGCGTTAATAATCGTCATTGTTTCATTTATTGATTGCAAAATGGCATATTCCAAAAGAGAGATATGCTAAAAATTGACTACAAATATGATTGTAACAAAAGAGCGGCCATTATCGCCTACAGAAGAGAGTAGATAGAGAAGTCCCTTCTGGTGTACGTACCTAAAACCTTTCTACTAATCTCATACTAAATGTATGGGAGTGTTTAATGTCAAAATATTAGATACCTCTCGTTCGATTTTTAAAAAGTTTTTGATGTCATTTTACTCATTAGGTAACGTACTTTCGATATCAGTTTAAAGTTTTTTGATATCTGTAATAGTTACGGAATAATCGCCTGGACACACTTAACGATTACACCCTGTAGAGCCCGGTGTATCGCTCGCGGGCCGGGGCCGGGCCGGGGGCGGGCGCTCAGTAGCCGTAGCGCTCCTGGATGGAGGACACGACGCCGTTGGCGAGCGACGACAGGCGGCCCGCCACGCGCGTGACGCCGGCGCGCACGGACTCGCGCACGTCGTCCAGGTCGGGCGCCGACACGCTGAAGCGCGGGCCGGGGCCGGGCCGGGGGCGGGCGCTCAGTAGCCGTAGCGCTCCTGGATGGAGGACACGACGCCGTTGGCGAGCGACGACAGGCGGCCCGCCACGCGCGTGACGCCGGCGCGCACGGACTCGCGCACGTCGTCCAGGTCGGGCGCCGACACGCTGAAGCGCGGGCCGGGGCCGGGCCGGGGGCGGGCGCTCAGTAGCCGTAGCGCTCCTGGATGGAGGACACGACGCCGTTGGCGAGCGACGACAGGCGGCCCGCCACGCGCGTGACGCCGGCGCGCACGGACTCGCGCACGTCGTCCAGGTCGGGCGCCGACACGCTGAAGCGCGGGCCGGGGCCGGGCCGGGGGCGGGCGCTCAGTAGCCGTAGCGCTCCTGGATGGAGGACACGACGCCGTTGGCGAGCGACGACAGGCGGCCCGCCACGCGCGTGACGCCGGCGCGCACGGACTCGCGCACGTCGTCCAGGTCGGGCGCCGACACGCTGAAGCGCGGGCCGGGGCCGGGCCGGGGGCGGGCGCTCAGTAGCCGTAGCGCTCCTGGATGGAGGACACGACGCCGTTGGCGAGCGACGACAGGCGGCCCGCCACGCGCGTGACGCCGGCGCGCACGGACTCGCGCACGTCGTCCAGGTCGGGCGCCGACACGCTGAAGCGCGGGCCGGGGCCGGGCCGGGGGCGGGCGCTCAGTAGCCGTAGCGCTCCTGGATGGAGGACACGACGCCGTTGGCGAGCGACGACAGGCGGCCCGCCACGCGCGTGACGCCGGCGCGCACGGACTCGCGCACGTCGTCCAGGTCGGGCGCCGACACGCTGAAGCGCGGGCCGGGGCCGGGCCGGGGGCGGGCGCTCAGTAGCCGTAGCGCTCCTGGATGGAGGACACGACGCCGTTGGCGAGCGACGACAGGCGGCCCGCCACGCGCGTGACGCCGGCGCGCACGGACTCGCGCACGTCGTCCAGGTCGGGCGCCGACACGCTGAAGCGCGGGCCGGGGCCGGGCCGGGGGCGGGCGCTCAGTAGCCGTAGCGCTCCTGGATGGAGGACACGACGCCGTTGGCGAGCGACGACAGGCGGCCCGCCACGCGCGTGACGCCGGCGCGCACGGACTCGCGCACGTCGTCCAGGTCGGGCGCCGACACGCTGAAGCGCGGGCCGGGGCCGGGCCGGGGGCGGGCGCTCAGTAGCCGTAGCGCTCCTGGATGGAGGACACGACGCCGTTGGCGAGCGACGACAGGCGGCCCGCCACGCGCGTGACGCCGGCGCGCACGGACTCGCGCACGTCGTCCAGGTCGGGCGCCGACACGCTGAAGCGCGGGCCGGGGCCGGGCCGGGGGCGGGCGCTCAGTAGCCGTAGCGCTCCTGGATGGAGGACACGACGCCGTTGGCGAGCGACGACAGGCGGCCCGCCACGCGCGTGACGCCGGCGCGCACGGACTCGCGCACGTCGTCCAGGTCGGGCGCCGACACGCTGAAGCGCGGGCCGGGGCCGGGCCGGGGGCGGGCGCTCAGTAGCCGTAGCGCTCCTGGATGGAGGACACGACGCCGTTGGCGAGCGACGACAGGCGGCCCGCCACGCGCGTGACGCCGGCGCGCACGGACTCGCGCACGTCGTCCAGGTCGGGCGCCGACACGCTGAAGCGCGGGCCGGGGCCGGGCCGGGGGCGGGCGCTCAGTAGCCGTAGCGCTCCTGGATGGAGGACACGACGCCGTTGGCGAGCGACGACAGGCGGCCCGCCACGCGCGTGACGCCGGCGCGCACGGACTCGCGCACGTCGTCCAGGTCGGGCGCCGACACGCTGAAGCGCGGGCCGGGGCCGGGCCGGGGGCGGGCGCTCAGTAGCCGTAGCGCTCCTGGATGGAGGACACGACGCCGTTGGCGAGCGACGACAGGCGGCCCGCCACGCGCGTGACGCCGGCGCGCACGGACTCGCGCACGTCGTCCAGGTCGGGCGCCGACACGCTGAAGCGCGGGCCGGGGCCGGGCCGGGGGCGGGCGCTCAGTAGCCGTAGCGCTCCTGGATGGAGGACACGACGCCGTTGGCGAGCGACGACAGGCGGCCCGCCACGCGCGTGACGCCGGCGCGCACGGACTCGCGCACGTCGTCCAGGTCGGGCGCCGACACGCTGAAGCCGGCCCCCGCGCGGCTCGCGCCGCCCTGCTCCGTGCCGAAGTACTCGGCCGACGAGATGCTGCTGCTGCCCTGGAAGCGTGACAGGTTGCTGTCGCGCTCCCACCGCGAGTCCTGCCGGGGGAGCGGCCGGCGTTTAATATGAGCGAACACGGAAAGGTCTGGTACGCGACCTACTTGTTATATTATATTTAACCTGTCAAGTGAGTAAATAATAGACACAATAGGTAAACAATAGACTCGCGGTGCGATCGCACCGCTTGGGATCTTAGACTTTAAACACACTTTTGTATGAGGCACAACACATGCGAAATAGTATTGGCAGTAGTTTAAAAACCGCCACACGTTCAACAGTTTTACTCGCCAATACTCACTACCAATAATATTGTGCGTGTGACCCATACTAGGAGTACAATGTTTTGTTGTTAATATTAGTTAATATTACCGAGTGTGTGAGGGAACCAACCAGTCTTAAATAAAAGATATAGAGAGTGTTTCTCACCTGTTCACCGAAGAACTGCGCGGAGCTGATGGCCTTGGCGGAGCCGAACTTCTTGACGGCGGAGTCGTCGTCGGCGGGCTCGGCGCGGCGCGGGCGCGAGCGCGGCGGAGGCGGCGCGAGTGCCGGCGCGGGCGCGGGCGAGAACATGGAGTGCACGGCGCGCGCCGGCTCCGCCTCCAGCTCGGCGCCCCCGCCCCCCGCGCGCCCGCGCTCGCCCTCGCCGAACAGCTTGTCCAGCCCACGACTGCTGCTGTACGGCTCGTTCCTGCGAGGGACACGACATTCATTTACTCTTTCTCTTCTCATCTTAGCGTTAATCCGAAGCTCTCCCCTCGGAGTCTGGGTCCGCTCTACCAATCTATCTGATGATATGATTGAATTTCAATATTATCCGTGAAACGACTGTCATCTAATCTCCACGACCCAGGGACGATATCGAAACATTTTAGTTTGATCAGCTGTTAGATTTTTTAGGGCTCCAACTTTCCGTAACGACTAGCGACTGCTATAGATGTTCATATGGTAACTGGGACCGACGGCTTAACGTGCTCTCCGAGACACGGCCAGACCAGTGCAAATACATATTTCAATGCATACAAATTTTTGCACCGAGTAGGGATTAAGACCGCGCCTCCTGCGTATCGGCCGCATTCACTACCGCCACGTCACAGAAGCTTGATTTATCTCTTGTATCATCGTAACTCGCATATCATTAAGATGGTCGCCCGCTGTGGCCGCTGTCACCATTGCTATGAACGATACTGTCAGCAGGTTACCCGAGTATCTTTCGTTATTAAATCATACGAGTAAAATAAGACAAACGAAACGAGATAAACAAATGTGAACAAGGCTTAAAAAGTTGAACACATTTTTATTAGAATTATTATACCAACATAAAATAATTGATAATTGTCGTCTCTATTAAACAAAAATCAACAGGATATCTAACAGTAGCAGGTTAATAAAAACAAACTAATACGGAAACGAAAAATACGTATCACTTTGAACATATTCCAACAGGAATGAACTTGTTCACAAAATGCAAAATGGTGGACAAAAGTTGACAACTGCGGTAATGACGGCTTTCCTGTACCACGAAACGCGTAGCGACAGCTATCGTCGACCCACTGACGCCATTGCTGCGTACGAGTGACAAGGACAAAGATAATTATCACTAACTATCGCAATGTATCTCGGTAGCGGTCCGTTTGTTTACATTAGTACCTCGTCTCGTTGGCCTTACAGCCTTACTTTAGTAAGTAATAGCGTTACCTGATCATGATGAAGGCGGAGCTGAAGTCGTCGATGTCGTCGAGCTGCGAGCGCGCCGGCGCCTCGTCTTGCTCGATCACCGTCATGTCCGACGTGGCCGAGTGCGTCACGCCCGCACTGCGAACAAACGCCATGCTCGTGAACACATACTAGACGACAGACTATATGCGAGCCGCTCGCTGTTGGCGCGCGCGCCGGGCTCGCGGTAGGCGAGGCGCAGCGACGCCACCTCCTCCTCCACGTGCTCCAGGGTCCCTGGCTCTCCGCCGCCCCCCTCATGTGCAGTAGGCTACTCACGCGCGCGCGGCGCGGCTGGCGGCGGCGATGCCCAGCCGCTCGCTGTTGGCGCGCGCGCCGGGCTCGCGGTAGGCGAGGCGCAGCGACGCCACCTCCTCCTCCACGTGCTCCAGGGTCCCTGGCTCTCCGCCGCCCCCCTCATGTGCAGTAGGCTACTCACGCGCGCGCGGCGCGGCTGGCGGCGGCGATGCCCAGCCGCTCGCTGTTGGCGCGCGCGCCGGGCTCGCGGTAGGCGAGGCGCAGCGACGCCACCTCCTCCTCCACGTGCTCCAGGGTCCCTGGCTCTCCGCCGCCCCCCTCATGTGCAGTAGGCTACTCACGCGCGCGCGGCGCGGCTGGCGGCGGCGATGCCCAGCCGCTCGCTGTTGGCGCGCGCGCCGGGCTCGCGGTAGGCGAGGCGCAGCGACGCCACCTCCTCCTCCACGTGCTCCAGGGTCCCTGGCTCTCCGCCGCCCCCCTCATGTGCAGTAGGCTACTCACGCGCGCGCGGCGCGGCTGGCGGCGGCGATGCCCAGCCGCTCGCTGTTGGCGCGCGCGCCGGGCTCGCGGTAGGCGAGGCGCAGCGACGCCACCTCCTCCTCCACGTGCTCCAGGGTCCCTGGCTCTCCGCCGCCCCCCTCATGTGCAGTAGGCTACTCACGCGCGCGCGGCGCGGCTGGCGGCGGCGATGCCCAGCCGCTCGCTGTTGGCGCGCGCGCCGGGCTCGCGGTAGGCGAGGCGCAGCGACGCCACCTCCTCCTCCACGTGCTCCAGGGTCCCTGGCTCTCCGCCGCCCCCCTCATGTGCAGTAGGCTACTCACGCGCGCGCGGCGCGGCTGGCGGCGGCGATGCCCAGCCGCTCGCTGTTGGCGCGCGCGCCGGGCTCGCGGTAGGCGAGGCGCAGCGACGCCACCTCCTCCTCCACGTGCTCCAGGGTCCCTGGCTCTCCGCCGCCCCCCTCATGTGCAGTAGGCTACTCACGCGCGCGCGGCGCGGCTGGCGGCGGCGATGCCCAGCCGCTCGCTGTTGGCGCGCGCGCCGGGCTCGCGGTAGGCGAGGCGCAGCGACGCCACCTCCTCCTCCACGTGCTCCAGGGTCCCTGGCTCTCCGCCGCCCCCCTCATGTGCAGTAGGCTACTCACGCGCGCGCGGCGCGGCTGGCGGCGGCGATGCCCAGCCGCTCGCTGTTGGCGCGCGCGCCGGGCTCGCGGTAGGCGAGGCGCAGCGACGCCACCTCCTCCTCCACGTGCTCCAGGGTCCCTGGCTCTCCGCCGCCCCCCTCATGTGCAGTAGGCTACTCACGCGCGCGCGGCGCGGCTGGCGGCGGCGATGCCCAGCCGCTCGCTGTTGGCGCGCGCGCCGGGCTCGCGGTAGGCGAGGCGCAGCGACGCCACCTCCTCCTCCACGTGCTCCAGGGTCGCCTGGCTCTCCGCCGCCGCGTTCTGCAATCACACACACACACATTCATACCTTGAGACATGTCTTGGACCTAAAAGGGGCTCTATACGCGCAGTACACGTTTCTTGGGTGTCATTTGAGAATAGCACGAGGTGCTACGGCGGGTGGACGAGCTCACTCAGGTATACATTATTACAAAACAATCCGTGCGCGCTAGAGCCACGTTTATCTCGCGAATTAGGTTCAAGATACGTGTCCGGAGGTCATACACTGCACTGGCTGGGCAGAATTGAACCATTAGTGTCGTGAAACTGAAACTACATCAAAAGAAGCCAGATCTTCACGTTAGGACTAGGCACTCAGGTGCTTCTCAAATCGTGTAAACACGCTAACCGAGCGGACTCGAACGTCGGGATCCAATTAGAGTGGACTCGGACTCAGTTCTACTTTTACAAGTACATTGGGATCATTTTGCCAAAATAAAATGACGTTGCAGTAGAAAAAGAGATGTAAACGTGGCACTGACGTTCGTGGAACGATATGAACAATGTGTTTATATCGTTCCATAAACTTCATGGCGTCACGTATATTATTATTTTGATATATATTGGGAACAGTCTTATCGCCTTTCATTTATTTACTAGGACTGTTACATTTGCAAAACTACATACTACATAGAGAGTAGAATGATATAACAAGATATAAAAAAAAAATAGTTTATCGAGCGTCGTAAGTTTTGTGGATAATAATCAAATTAGTTTCCAACCAAACTTCGGTTCGCTCCAGTTAGGATCTTCTCTTCTAGCACATACATGGATAGTACTTACCTATAGTTAAAAGAGACTCTTTCCTGCAGTCAAACTGTTAGAACAGTTTTGCAGGCTTTTTGTCAACATCATAGAATATATCATTGTATGATAAATAAATAAAAAAAAATAAAAAAAAAAAAAGTGGTGTGCACTGTGTGGCGGCACACACAGCACACAGCACACAGTGGCGCGCACGTACCTCGGCCCGCAGCTTCTCGGCGAGGATGGCCTCGCGCTCGATGTCGTCGAAGTTGGCCGCCACCTTGGTCGCGCCCAGCCCGCCCTTGCGCGCGCCCAGCTGCCGGCAACAGACACGTTAGTCGCGGCGCCACCGACCCGCCCCCATCACCGCCTTCACTATGCTTACACAACGGTACTTAGTCTTGGGGCGAAGGTGGAGCCATCTACCGATATTCGTACGATTGTTTAGGGGAGATTCGTTCCTGGTAAGCCTTTACATACAAAGCTATGGGACTATTTCTATACATTGAATAAGGATTTAACACAAATTTATACAGAAAGGCGTATGCCGTAACTTTAAACCGAGCGGCCGCGCCATGACACAGAAAAGCAAGTAGTGCCAGCGTGGTGTGATTTATTATGCGCGTCCCCACCCGACGACGCGCCTTGCGCCGTGAGGACGCGGCACTTCCAATAACTGAGTATACGCACCCCTGAGCGCTTGGCGGGCGCCTTCCTCCCGCCGATGGTGGAGGCCCGCGGCGCCTCGCCCGCGCCGGTCGCGCCCCACAGGCGCGCCTCCGAGCTCAGCTCGTTCTCTGCCTTGGCCACCTGGCGGGAAGTAACAATTACAATATGGTTAAATTACAATAAATCGCTAAATCTTAAGATGGCTTTAGTTATTGTCAGTTTAAAAAGAACAATTTTTTTTGGAAATTTTACAGTTATAGTCGGCGCCCAGTTGAAACCGGGGCGTACAGATTTATTCGTTCTCTAAAATATCTATAAGCCATACGACCGGAGAAACACCTATCTTGCTTCACATGAATGCTTTGTCATACTGTATCTGTCCGGTCGGTGAGACTGCCGAAAGCCTTTGGCCTATCGCTCAATAGCAAGAAGGTTTGTATTGTATCCACTCGTTGGGTCAACCATTAGCTTGAGTTAAGTCACTCATATAGTCGGTTGCGTATTGCGGGTCGTGAGCTGCCTCCACCGCGCGAGGCGATGAGTCAGGAGCCGATATCGTGCCAGTGGCGTGTTATCTACGCGAGACACCCGCGACTGTCCACTGGCACCCCCGACCATTTGAGGCAGACTAATAACTCGTGCGACGGACGCGAGACACGCTTGCAATGCGAGTACTTCAGTAATTGTTACATTACAAGCGGTGCCGCTTGAACCTTGCCATGTAAAGTTTATATGTGCAGTAGAGATGTGAGCGTCAGTGATAATATTGTTTGATTTGTAACCCACTGAACTACGAATACACCATTCGTCAGTGAGAATGTTCTGCTTCACGTGACATTTTCAGCCTTGTATTATTAGAAAAAAAAGAACGGTGGATATTAAATTACCATTTAATAACTGCTCGAGCATTTTTCCGCCCTATTTAAAATGACCCTTAGTCCCACACCTGTGGTACCTTGATATTATGCCGCCATTTTATATCTAAACGCATAATGCTGAATAGTTTATCATTCCAATATTACATAGTCTGATAGAGTAATCTATAGCTGAAGCAATAAACACTAATGTTTGTTAGTGTTGTGTTGTGTTTATCTTTACCTTTAGTTGTTTTATCTGTAGCTAGTCAATCCCTCGAAAATCTTTAATTTTATAATAATGTGGATTTGCAAGAGGATGTGTGTGTAATGAAAACACTATGGTTACATGTATTGTATGTAGCACCCAGCTAACAGCTCAGTCCTGGGGGGTGTGCGACTGCAATCACACCGGGGCAACCCAGCACTTGTTTAATTCAACAGCACACATTGATACTCACCCCCATCAGATGAGCTATTTATAAAAAGCTTAATTATTTGTTACAACATTCCACACATCAAAATAAAACAAGCACGGCAACAAAATCAAGCACATGTTACGACACATACCTCCGTATAGTTCACTACAAACACGTAATATTCTGTAAGTACAAATAGTATTCAAATACGAGTGTGGCACCATTGTGATGCGGCACAGTGGACATCGCTGATAGCGCATGTAAAACTGTAAATGTCATACAAATATTAATTTTGGAAGGCAGTGGTGTCGAGGAGGCTGTGTGACGACGAGCCTGTATACACCGACGCCCGGCTCGCATTCTATGTGTCTATTTTACTATTGGGTGTCTATATTAATGTCACATTTTAGTGTTTCGTTTGGTTCTGTATAGGTGTCGCTTTAAGCTGCACACATACATTTGAACCAATAGCTTGATGAGCTACAAGTATTCCGTGCAAACAATCGCACTAACGTGGTGGCCAATGGTGGTGGTAAGGCCTGTTACCAGATTTACTCTCTATTCTCCTTAAAGGAAAGAGACTTCTCGCTGTTTCTTAAATGGGATGGGGTTGCAATAAAAATTGGTCAATGTTCTATTCTACACCACGGGTTCCCTTCTCTACCAACAATAAATTAAAGATCCAACTTCGAACCGAGACCAACTGAGGTCGTTTTCGGAGGTAAATAGACTCACCACGCATGCCTGGCCCTTTATACTTTGAAACAATGGCTAGATCTGACATATAGTGCCTCAGCTGAATCTGGTAATGCAGTGTCTAGGCTGGCCAATCTTCTCACCACAATGGCTCAATCATATTCTGGTATTAATCATCTAATAACTACGCCTGGCCCCGACTTAGTAGAATGCGGCGGTCGTCGGCAACCTGCAGGCACATGCTGTGAGAATATTTCGATCGATCGAACGGATTTGACAGCTGAATTCGTGGTGAGATTTCAATTTTACATGCTCCAAATTGCTCTAAATTTAGTGAGGTTACATTAGAGCATGCGCAAAAAAAAATTTACTGCGAATTTAGCTTCCAAGTCCGTTCGATCGTTCGAAACGTTGTTACAGCATGTGCCTGCTGTAACGGGCGGTGGTAGTGTGTTGTGTGTGGTGTGGTGAGTGGTGCCTTGAGGTGTTACCTGTGCAGTGGCGGCAAGCTCGCTAGTGTTAGTGGCGGTGTGCTCCGCAAACCAGTCTACCTCGGCCTCCTTGCTCGGCTCCTTCACCTCAGCCGGCGCCGCGTCCAGGTGCAGCTGAGTACACAACACAGGGTTTTGTTTATAGTTGTATAAATGCTTGGGCTAGGAAATTGAGTAATCAAATCCATAAAGTAATAAAGGCGTACAGTAGCGGTATGTATGATATACATCAACATATGTCCTGTAAAAAAGAAAGCAAGTTAGGAGCATCCGAAAATGGCGAGAAAATTCCTCTGCCCACCCTAGAGACTGACGGGCGTCAATATTGAAAAAAATGTGTTTCACTTGGCATCTCTAGCAGGACCAAACCAACAGGATTCTTGTTTGAAAACCAGTTAATATTTTTATGTTATTCCACACTAGCTCACCGTCCACTACATTGTGAGCAGGTAAAGTGGCTGAAAAACACTTCTAATACTTAGCTCCACAAGCAGAAGGGAGTAGTCAGGAGGGACAGCCACCTGCATGCTCACAAACATTAAAACACATGCATCTATAGAATGCAATTGTTAATTTGTATAAATTGTACATATTGAATGATACCACACCTAATCACCGTAGAATATCAGACTGTTTGTTGTAAAACCTAACCTTTACAATATTTTCAGAAATAAACAAAATTGCATAAAGTTTGTTTGCGATTCCATACAGTTTAAATAGCCTCTCATTTAAATGTACTCCTGTCTGCATCCCTCTCAACTAATACAAGTGTACATGGTTAATACTGATGTTGCCAGCCTAATTAAAATGATATTTAACACACAGAGAACACTTACCCAGAGCTGTAATTGTTATAAAACAAGTGCATTAATCTCCACAGTTCTGTGTGTTGTCATTCCTCACTCTATGTGCACTTGTGTGATGCAACTAATATTTTAATATTAACTATGATAATATATGTATTATCATGTTAATCTATTTAAATATTCATAGGTCTAATTACCACAACATACACAAATACACACTTATTCAATGTGTTTAATACATTTATACAATAATTTATTTAAATGTAATAGACACAGGAAGCAATTAAAAACATTAGAGGTCTCACTGATCTTGGATATCTTATCAACCGAGTAGGTAACAAGTAATATTTCCTCCTTCATTTTATGTACTGGTTGTTTTTGCAAAGGGCTGATTTATTTATTTATTAAAAAGGTTTTTTGCTGAAATAATATAAAGAGCAATTCATATAACGATACTGTCCTATTACAGTCTTGGTTGAAAAGTTATCACAGGTTTTGTCTAATTTTATTTAGAACTAGCTGTTGCCTGCGGCTCCGCCCGCGTGGATGTCGGTTATAACTTAGTGTTGAGTCAACACTATTTTCAAAAATAAAAGTAGCCTAAGTTACTCATTATTACATCAGCTACCTGCCAATAAGTCCTGTCAAAATCGGTCCAGCCATTTCAGAGATTAGCCGGAACAAACAGACAGAAAGATAGACAAAAAGGTTATTTTGGTGTATGTACCCTTATTATATTCATATGCATGTAGTAAAAAACGGTTATTTCAATATTACAAACAGACACTCCAATTTTATTTATAAATATAGATATAGGAAGGCAGAATAGTTAACACCTTGTGTACAGTGAAGTCGAAACAACCACTCACCTTCGTGCCATATGTCTTCATCGCCTGCTCTGACATTGCATTCAGCTTGTCACGGTACATCTGAGCTACTCGAGAACTGTACTTTTGCCTCGCATCATCCGTCACCAAACCATGTGTCCGAAAATACTGAGTCTGTAAAATATTTTAAAAATAAAAAGATATAAGTTAAACAACAACATTTATTGCAATAAACCAATCACGTTCCAATTGGCGAAATAATATTATAACAATCTAATTGTCAGGGTTCATCAGAATAAAATATGGTGAAATGTTTAATACTTATAGTTAGTGTATAAGAATGCACCTACCTAGAAATAATAGCAATACGGTGCAGGTTCACAAGAGTGCAAGCAAGTGCAACTACCTACCGCATTGACATTCCCGCCAAGCTGCATGTTGCGGAGCTGCTTCCATGTCCAGTTGGTATCGAGCTGAGTGGACCGCACGAAGGTCAGGTGCACGCCGAGGCTGCGATGCACCGCTGAACAGTCCAGACAGATGAACACACCGTACGTCACCGACGACCACGTAGGATTCTTCGCGTTGCAGTCGAAACATACCTGTATATCACAAGTTACGCATAATTATAACTGAACTTTTATTTTGTATTAATGTGGCTTCTGAAATATACGCACTTTATTCGACGGAATAGAACGCAATCTCTGAAAAATTGCTTCAATATCGTTTTTACTTGGCCCAGAGTCAGCCATTTTCGACGTGTTGTCACTAAGTCACTAAGTGTCAGTCATGTCATGATGTCAAATATCAGCGACGTAATCATTGCGTTTCGGTTTCATTTCAAGAAAGAATTAATATCAATTGGAAATATATATAAATATATATAAATAATGTTTCTATTTCTATTGTCTCTTTAAAAAATTAAGTACTTGAACATAGTGCGTAATATAAAAATAACACGCAAATATGTTTTATTTTGTATAAATTAATCACATTAAAAGTTAGTAAAAAAAGCAAACTTCCCGCTGATTAATGCTTGCATATTTCATGACTATTATAAATTATAAAATAAAGCTAATATTAATAAACAAGTTTATAAAACTAGTCAAACATTTTACAAAATATCATTTTATTTTATCGAAAATCTATACACTTCAAATAAAAATCTTTCTTTTCTTGTCTTCGTTGTCTATGACCAAAGAGTATATATCTATGACCATTGTAATCGTCGAGTGAGCGGACGCATGTTAAATTTCTCTAGATAAATTTGTTGATAAACTGTTTTGCTGTAGCCAAGAAAAACCTTAAGAGAAATCAGTCACATATTGTTGACATAAACGGGGCTGCCATAACGTTATATTATATTCAGATTAGTGTTAATCGAAGGACGCTTTCGAGCGACCGCATCTCGCAATCGAGGAGCTCAATTAGTTATGTCGACGTGCCAGTGTCTCCGGGCGATGTGGTGAAAGTGCCCCGCAGTGTACCGCCGGGCGAGGATGTCGGAGCGGCTGGTGAAATGGGTGTGAGACTGTCGGTGTAACCATCAGTATGGATAACGTGAACTTTCAACCGAGCGGCGACGAGATCGAGCGGGCGCTCATGGACCTGGGCCCGCTGCTCGGCGTCTCCATCAAGGAAGAGATCCCCGATGAGCTCGCGGAGTCCGGCGCGCCCGCGCGCTCCACTCTCAATGTAAGCTATACACACTGTACTGACATACGTCTATATCTTGAGATTTACTTCTCTTTTTCGTAGTAATTTAATTTTTTAGAAAATAATGTTATGATAGCTCTGCCTTCAATTTATTAAAAAACAATATCTTTGAGATGGCACTATAATGACTAGTTCTATTACCAAGCTTCTTTACCTTACGATCTATCATCTATATTATCGTTATCTAACAAAGTATATATAAAATCGCTTATTAAATTCTTACGTCTTCATAATATATCTTTGTAATTATCATTATATTTGTGTATATATTGCCCATATAAGTCAACGTAAAAGCCTTTGTCTACATTCAACTCAAACCGCAAACGTCGAAGAATCACTTAGTGATTGGGAAATTTCCAACTTGACACTGGCAAGAATGTCCCCTAAATTGGGTTGACTACATTGCCATCAAAGAAAAAAAGAAGAAGAAGAAGACTAGTTCAGCAGTAATGTAAGAAATACCAGGGATCAGTAAACAAAAATAAATAGGTAGTATTATTAGAATTTTTTTTTATCACAATACTATATACAAACATTCACTAGGTGATGTGTATGTATAATTTTTAATGCTGTGTATGTGTAATCTAACCAGGTCATCTGTTACACTCATACACAGGCTACACTACTAGTTCCTCTACACAAGGCTATCAGTTAAAAAGTTGAGAAAGTGGTTAAATTCTGCACATTGAAACAAATTTTCTTGTGGGCACCAGCTGAACACAGAAAGACACAATACAAGTTGGTATGGACAATGGTGGGCCCTTAGACCTTTCACTTTTCAGCCTTTCCATATTATTTGGTCTGAGATATAATAGAAGAAAGAGAACAGGAAATAACAAAATAATATGTTAGGATTTCTTATTAAATATATTTTTATAGAAACTGTCATGAGCCATTTTTCAATTAGATAAGTTTATTACTGCTAGTAACTAAATCACCTGACGTCGCCGCGCCAGGATGCTCTGCTCATAAATAAGGGCTCTGGTCGGGTCCGAAACTAGTTGGGCGCATCCTGACGATTTACGTGAGTATAGCCGTAATAAATTTATCTAATTAAATATATTTTATAACTTATAACAAATGTTGGGAGACCCTTCAATTTGCAGAAGTCATTCTAATTTAACAAAGGTTTTATGTGTAGTATTTTGTAGTACAGTACATTTAATTATTAGAACAATGGAAAGCTTTCAGTATTCCTCATTCCCAGCTGATAAACTATTTTTATAAGATGCTATCAGCAATATTGCACTTTTATGTGAGAAATTCTGAAGAGTAATGTCTTAGTTTTTTATTCTGTTTTCATTATTTATAATGAACAATTCTTTATCACAATTTTAAGATACCCATATTGTATAGTATATTATGAAATTTGAATTCCAGCAAAGGAAACAGGTCCTGCCTAGTTAGACCACCTTCACCTTCATAATTATCGCAGTATATAGAATAAAGAGTACTGTATAGCAACCCCCATATCTAGTTGTTGTGTCGTTCGCCCTTGGCCTGTACAATTCTCAGAATGCTATGTGTGCTCAGAATGGTTAGTTCAAGGGCAGTCCGCTAGTAACCGCAGTAATAAGTTCAGTGGAATCCGTGTAATATACTTTACACACAACACATGTAGTATTTCATTCCCCTGAGACTGACATTTCCCCTATAACTGCACATAATATACTCATACACAGAAGGAGTGTAATATATTATACATTTGGTCAGCTATAGTTTTGGTGCCAATGTATTATTGGGGCAACCTATACCTGTCCACTATGCACATTTTATGATTTAGTGCTACTTGTTATTGCCTTTCAAAAACCCAATGTGAAATTCCAAAACTCTTTTGACTAGACTTTTGAGAGCAAACCTAAATTCATTCATGCATATGCCATGATTTTGCTTGCATATAATTATTAAACCAATTTTCAGACAACTCTTTATGACTTCGTCAAAAGTTAATTAAACTTATTCTACCGTTAAGCTACCTGAAGATAAGCAATCTCTCTGTTCTGATTGATTGTAAAACTAAGTGGTGTGTAACAGTTTGAGACTATACAATTATGGAAAAGCATAAGCTAATGTGATATCTTATGCCTCAGCCACACAGGTCACAGCCCCTGAACTTGATTTGAAGGAACCAAGATAAGAACATATTTAGAAATCACTTGAACATGACACTTTAATGATAATGCTCTATTTATTTCCTAAACACAAGCTGCATGATGTAGTAGCCTGATAATTAAGAATGACTGCTGAGCTTTATCTCTTCAAATGACAATCTCACAGAAGTGATGACTCAGAGACCTACCAATCAAGTTCTATACCAGAGTAAGATACACAGTTGAGCAAACTGTAAAACACACCTTTAGGGAATGGTGTGAAAATGATACCATGAGGAATAAAAAAAATATCCATTCAATCAAACCTACAATTGTACCTATGTTTCACAAATAAAGACATTTATTCTATTGTAATGAATTCACCGATCGCAGTCCACTGCTGGACATAGGCCTCTTCCAATGTGCGCCATTTCATCTGATCCCCCGCCTTCCGCATCCAGTTGGTCCCAGCCACCTTTAGCAGGTCATCGGTCCATCTGGCCAGGGTGTGTCTTACCTTCCGTTTGCGGTGTCGCGGTCTCCACTCTTAAGTTCGTCTGCACCAACGGCCATCAGTCCTTCAACAGACGTGACCAGCCCATTACCACTTCATCTTGCTTATTCTGCTAGCTATTTCGGTAACTTTGATACTTTGTCGCTGACGACCTCGCAATACTGACGCGTAATCCAAATCAATGTCAGGAACTAAAAGGAAATCGATGAGTTCTGTACGTGGACAAATGGACTGAGAACGAAGCCCAGTAAGTGTCACTGTCTGTGTCTGGGTAGACGGGACACCAAATTTACCTCCTACGACCCGGGACTCTTCATAGGGGATAAACCAGTTTCCATAGTCGCTGAATCGGTCCCATTTAAATTTCTTGGGAGAAAGATAGACCATCAAGGACTCACACCATCCTTAGATGAAGTTGTCAATATGTTTATAAATGACCTAAATAAGATAGATCAGCTACTACTGAATAATATCAAAAAAGCTTGGATATATGTCACGATATATATTATATATATATATATATATATATATATATATATATATATATATATATATGCTATATATATGATACGATTTCGGCAAAACCTTACTCGCGAAAATAGATGCAACTGTCATAAAATCACTAAAATCGTGGCTTGGACTAGCGCACTCTGCTGATCCCTCTGCTTGATTTAGGGATCAGAATAATTTTGGGATGAAATTAAAGAAACCATCGGAGCTCTATAAACACCTTAGAGTTACCAAAGCCCACATCTTAGGTAAATCCCAAGATGACACAGTCAGGGCACTCCCGAAAGATAATAACGCGTCCGAGCTTGAATCTAGACTTATATTCCATAAACGATTTATGATAGGAGCCCAGTCGAACAAAGTGGGGTTGGGAGTACGAGAGCCAAAAAGGGACCAGGATATACTTAGGTCCTTTCTGAAGCAAGACGAAAATGATAAATATCGAGTGCACGCGATGAATTTGGAAATCCAAAACGAATGGTTGACAATGGGAGAGTTCTGCATACCGATGGCTTTAAAGTGGCGCACCTTGATATATAAGTGGTCGCCGGCCCTGTTAAAATTATATCTTAACGTCTTTCAGATGACCCTTCCAGACCAGAGTAATCTGGTAAGCTGAGGGGGAAGGCCACAGAAAAACAATGTTATACGTGTGGTGAGGCAATAGGGACGGCTAGGCACATATTAGTAGGATGTAGGGTGCTTCTTGATAGAGGCCAATACTCACGCCGCCACGATAAGGTGCTTTTCATCATACGCGAAGCAATGAGTCTGGCAGTAGCTAGAGCCCAAAAAGGATTGACTACTAACAGACGTCATATCAACTTTGTGTCTGAAGGTTCATCCATAAAATCCAGGAACAAACCTTATT
Source organism: Eilema caniola (assembly GCA_949126895.1). Classification (NCBI taxonomy): domain Eukaryota; kingdom Metazoa; phylum Arthropoda; class Insecta; order Lepidoptera; family Erebidae; genus Eilema; species Eilema caniola. Next base: position 28,801,657 of record OX421465.1, read on the forward strand.
CAATCTTAGATACTGTCCCAGATTGGACTCTCCTAATCGACACGTATGAAAAGCACTATAAAATTCCGGAGGATTGGGATTTCGTCATCTAGACCGGACATATTTCTCTACTCGAAAACGACTAAATATGTGGTCCTTGTGGAACTTACTGTACCGTGGGAAACAAATATACCGAAGGACCACACACTTAAGAAAAATAAATACTATGATCTCACAAACGAATTAATCAAAAACGGTTACGTGGTTAATTTGTATGCAGTAGAAGTGGGAGCGAGAGGTATACCAGCTAAATCTCTCTATAACCTACTAAAAGATCTAGGCCTATCGAGAGCTACAATAAGCTCATTACTAGGACGAATGTCTAAAGCGGCACTAGTAGGTTCGTATCAAATTTGGTTAGGAAGGGGGGGAACTTTGGTAGTGAAGGTGAGTGTTGATGTACATCAACAAAAGGGGCCCCCTTCTAAACCTACACTTGGGTCGCAAGTCCCAGGCACTGTCCCGAGTTCCCAACTCAGGACGCGATGGACCCGGCACCCGCACGGAGAATCCATGGATTGCTAAGAATATCGTCTCAATTCTATCCTGCAAAGAATTTCCAAGTATAGCTCGCTCCATAGTATAGCTAGCTATATAGCTTCTGTTAAACTGCAAGACCTTTTGGACCACTCGATTTTTTTTTTAATATAGGACACGTCAATTTCACTTCACCTTGCCTGATGGTAAGCTGAAGGCACAGTCTCAGGAGAGAGGGCCACCATTATATACACGTGCCATGTTAACAATGGTGGCACTCAGCTTGACGGCCTCATCAGATGCTTTTTCACGCCCCGCTTAAAGAACTCGGGACTGTAGGAAGAGGGAAACACTTGAGCTGGCAAGGAATTCCAGGTCGTAATGGTGCGACAAAGGAAAGAGTCACCGAACGCCTTGGTTCTTGAAGGAATGTTCTGCACCGTATGCGGGTGACATCTAAGTCCTGCAAGTGTCGTCCTGTATAGGAAAGGAGAGGGTGGGACTAATTGGAATAGCTCTTCAGAACATTTACCGTGGTAGAGACGGTAAAATACTGCCAAGGGAGCAACATCTCTACGCATCTGCAGAGGCTCGAGGGTACTCGTGACCTCAGGATTTATATATAGCTTGAATTCTTCAAATTAATTCCATTTATAAACCGACATACACAAATCTGAAGGTTTATATTAAATGGGGCTGTGACGGATCATCTGGACAAAGTGAATATAAACAGGTGTTGTCAGGTGAGAACGAGTAAATATCTATCAGACGCCAATTTGTTCATTGCTTCTCTTGTGCCTATTAAACTTATTGACGTATCTACAAGTCTTGTAGTCTGACAAAACAATACGTGTTCCTCTGCTCGGTATTGCCGCCCCATTTCCATAAAATGTGCTAAGGAAACTCCACCGCTAACTAAAGACACTGTTGATAATAATATAAAGGGACAAATAGATGCACCTACTCCATCACTGATAACTGATAAGCAAAGCAGGTAAGATTGTTGAAGTGAAACATGTACTATTGTTAACCATGTTATATGGAAAATTGCACAGGTACTAACGGATACCTCATCTAGTTCTGTGCACTATATGTGGAGCTAAGCCTCGTGAGATGAATTATCTTACCAACGTTTCTTCTTTTGGATCTTCTTGAAAGTGGTTAATAATAATAAAAAGTTTATTTCGGAACAATTCGAGTCTGACTCCTCTGGTGTTACGCACGTCCATAGGCCACAGTAAGCACTTTACACACCAGGTGGGCCGTGTGCTTGTCTGCCACCTCAGTGGTATAAAAAGTCCATAGCGGTTGTTAGTACAGTACAATGTTAATTTTATTGTGTATGGAATTCTTAATTTGATTAATCCAATAAATTATTTTTTTATTATCATAATAATTATATAAAACTATTCTCTGAATAACAATTTAAATACTAATTATTTTCAAATTTTATAATTTTTGTGTAGTATTTACGTTAAATCTATTTTTAAACTAGGTATAAAGTTTAATAAAATTATTTTCATTTCACTTAAAAGCCCTACACCTATTCAACAATATATATGTCGTCGCTAACAAACCTAATCAGCCGTTCAATTGACTGCCTAGGCAGTTAACTTAACGCGCGCCACCATTCAATTAACGGCCTGAATGGTGATCAGCCATTTAATTAAACGGCTAGGCAAAATACGTTTAACTACTTGCCTAACCATTTAATTAAACAGTTAGAAAAATGACTTATTTCTGCATGGTTATAAGAAAAATAACCACGAAGGCTTAGCTTCCTTTCCCGCATTAGCCTTCTAACCTAACCTAACCAAGTCGGATTGCGCATCTTTCACAATAAACCTGACGGGTGAAGCCGCTCGCCACCCTAGCAGAAGCAGGCCACGGGGGCGGTGCGCATCGCATCTTCAAGTTCAAGTTTGGAATGCAAATAATGCATACATTAGCATACTTAATGTATATTGTATATATTTCTGTCAAGTTAAAGATGATTGTTTATGGAATCTACCTATTTACTTATATATTATCGTGAAATTGTCGAATTAAATAAAGCTAGGCTATGTCCACGCCTCGGCCCTCGTGGAATCCTTAACCTACTGCGGCGAGCCTCAGGATCTTATACCCGGGATCTAAAGTACCTAGCCTCTGTTCTGTTCTCGGTCGGTAATCTATACTGTTGCCGGTGTACGGGATCTGGATCTACTGAACCGACTTTGAAAATTCTTTGATCAATAAAAAGCCACATTATTTAAGCATATTTAAACCACTCATATTAATCGCAGGTGTTCGAACCGTGTCGACTGTTCGACGACTCTTTTTGTTCGAGAGGTCTTAGTAGGATAGAAAGTCATTATTATTCCGACGAACATTAATTTGAAAGATTTTATTTCGATACACGGTCTGTCGATGAAAGTCAGTAGGACTTTTCGCAAATGTAAAAATGTACGATGTATTAACACAAGCGGCTGAAACGGCCTTCTAACAAAGATGGATGGGTGTGGCGGCGTTGTTTTAATTTATTAACGATTCCGAGGATCAGTCGACAAATAAGCTCACTACAAAGCCTGCTGATTACTGATCTTAACCGAAAACACGAATTCTATGATTCCCGGGCCGTTAAAACAAAAGCCCGCAGTTTCAGCGTTACATTGTTACTATCTGTGGCCACTATAGCAACCTTCATTTGTGTACTTCACTCGCAGCTCGCCATCAGGCAAGGGCAACGAGCTACGTATATAAAGAAAATACCTACTTGTGGCTTTAGTGGCCGTGCCGTTCCAATGTTGATTTGGCATCTCAGTTATGGCTGCAGAATCTGGGGCGCTGCCAATTTGTACTGTGACAGGAGATACTCACCTGCTCCGTTTGACAATAGTAGGCTGTCTGGTTAATTCAAGCGTTTGCCAGCGATTTATCGTGTCTAAGGGTTGAAAGTTGAAATAACTAGGGGCATTTAAAAAGTCAAAATACGATTTCGAAAAAAAATACGATACTTAGAAAAAGATCAGTCAGTGCGTTCGGTATAATAATAAAGAATATTACATACATACATACAGACATTTTTTTTTATTTGGCCCACTGAACTGGATACACTGAAAATTTACACTTTAGCAACACATACACATTGACAAGTTGGGGCGAGTGTCTCCTTCTAGAAGTGAGCACAGCATGCATATACATAGATGTGCTCTGGACTTACAAAATAAATACTAACAATATTAACCTATAAGTGGACATAGTTCAGCCCTGCAGCCACACCAACCCAAGAGTCAGCTAAATCCAGCAGAAGTCTCCTGAACCTAGGGACTGATGGGCTGTATATGTCCACCTCCTGACAGACTTAATTGTAAAAAAAGCGAATGCGATACAGGCTAGAATGTTGACCATAATTTGTGCGTGCTTTGGGTAGATTGAACGTTTTCTATTTTTGTTGCGGCTATGCTGACGTGGGACGGTGAAGTCAATTCTACTCAATAACAGAGGACTGTCTATGAGGCCATGAATCAGTTTATGTAAAAAGACAAAGTCGGCAATTTTTCTACGTTGTACTAGCGGAGACATCTCAAAATGCGCAAGTCTGGATTCGTAGCAGTCTAACTGATGACAGAGATTATTTGAAAATGATAGATGGTATAAAAATGTAGACTAGCTTTTCTAACCTTTTTATGTGAACTTTGTAAGAATGGCTCCAAGCTGGACTGCAGTACTCCAAAAGACAACGCACGTTACAATTAAAAAGTAATATTGACAAATCGGGGTCCCAGAAAAAATTTGTTTGCCTCAACACAAAACCTGAAAGACGAGATGCCATTTTTGCAATGTTATCGATGTGCTCTCTTAAATCTAATTTTGTGTCAATCACGACACTCAAATCGCGCATTGTAGAAACTTCTTTTAGCGGACAATTATTTATGAAGTAGGTATGTATTTTGCGAAGGAATTTGTTTTCGAGAAAAATTTAGGTAAAAGCATTTCGAGAAATTTAAGGTCATCTTATTACAAACACACCAATCGTAAATCGAATTTAAATCACTTCGTAGCATACTAATATCTTTTGTAGAACTAATTTCTCCGTAAATTTTTAAGTCGTTAGCAAACAGTTGAAATTTAAACTTTAATTTAGTGGCTATATCGTTCACAAAAGCTAAGAAAAACGGGAGTCCCAAATGGGAGCCCTGAGGCACCCCTGATGTCACGGTTCTTGCAATGGACTTAAAGTACCTTTGCAATCTGAGAACGGTTCCGCAGATAAGATTCCCACCACCGCAGTAGTGAGAAGCATATTCCGGCGTGACCAAGTTTTTCAATAAGCAGTTCATGATTGACCATATCGAAGGCCTTAGAAAAATCTGTGTAAATAGTATGCACTTCGTGGCAATAGTATGAAATCTGTGTAAATAGTATGCACAAGTTTGAGTAATGTCACTCACAAAATCCACAAGATTTGATGTGGTTGATCTTCGGTGGTTTCCTTATAATTAGTTGTTAAGTATGAGTCACGCTGATAGGTTAAGTTGAAATATTCCGAAAAAAGATTGGCTCTGCTGGATCTGCTAGCCGCCCTGAACGCTTTGATCCAAGTAAAATATTTCATCCGGTATGTCGCTGCTATTCGTTCGTAAAGATTTAACGACATACAAGATACGCACGAAAAACATAACCCTTCTTGACATTCGGGTAATAACATAATCAAATAAAGCTAGACTATTGTGATCTTCATTCACATTCATCACAAAACACTCTTAACCATTAATATCCAGGGTTACTGGTAACTCGACGTATTCCTGTCAGGAGGTGTTGGAGGACCCAAAATGGTACAATTTTGACCCCCCATAGGTATGGCCGAAAATCGATAGTTTTCGAAATAATTAGCTTTTTGAGTTTTTTCGTATTTGCCCAGAATTAAGCCTTCAAATTTAAAAAAAGTTTTTACCGAGTGGGAATCATTCTAATTTATTTTTATAGGTGATAAATTAATTAACCTAAAATAGTAATAAAAACTTAAAAAAACTCCTAAATATAAAAATTGTGGACCATTTTATGTTTTCTTTTTTTTTTTTCAATTTTCACCCTGTTATCCTGTAATTGTTATTTATCCCAAAAATAAAAAGAACTATGGCAGTGTACGTACAAATTACGGATATAACTTGTGTGTTCATTGAGCTTTAGAAGGTAATGACATCCAGATAATAACATAGTTTAAGAAGAAAGGCGAGTTTTAATAAGCGCGGGTACAAATGCACCAGGGATATTTTCATTGTTTAGGATCGGCACATCGGGCATAAGGTCATTCGTTAATAAGTTAATTTCTATTGTGCCACGCGTAAGTATGCTTTGTTATAATTTGACTAGCCTCAAAGTTATATAATGTGTTTGATACGTTTTTGGTACGAAATATTTATGATCAGAAATATGGAATTAATAAAAATATTGTATCAGAACTGAACTGAACTTTATTTTTATTTTTTGATTTTAGAAAAGTACAAGTGCATTATTCGATATGAGTAGTAAATTCAAATTATTTTTATTTTGATTTGCATAAAACAGGTATACAAAGAGTTGGGCAATACATAATAGAGTGCAAGTGCTCTGCTTATTACCTTTGATAGGTGTGCAAATTTATAAATACATTAACACGCAAAATTGGAATGTCTAAAAAAAAAAGAGAGAAGGTTATCACAAAAAATCAATAATAATAGGTATCACATAATTCTGAATGTCATAGTTATAATTCATAATATCGTAGTAATAATTAATAATGTCATAGTAATATTTAATAATGTAAAATATGAGGTCAACAATGTCAAAATTATTATGTTTCGCAAGATTTATCCTCTAAGTACTCGTGCAATGAGTAATAGCATTTATGGACCAGGAATTTTTGCAGTCTTCTTTTAAGAGCCATTTCACGTTTTCGCACCAATTTCTAATATTTTGAGCTCCTAAATTACCATAGTCTGTAATTTCTAGATATTATTGAATATGCGCAAAAAATAGGCCAATCTTTCGTGTTGACGTTTAATGTAACACATTTACTAAAAATAACTTATTTTATCTGTAGTAATAAATTCCCCAAGAGCATTTTATTGAAAATCGGGCGCAGAGTTGATTTCAGAGTCGTATTTCAATCAAAAATACTTATGAATTGAGTTTAAAAAAATACATAAAGCATTGGATATATATTTTTATCGTCATTTAATGTAATAGATAATTGAATTGTATTACAATTACTTAGTAAAAAAATAAACCATCCAGCCAATTTTTGAGTTTAACATCGCATTTTGATCGTGATTTTTGGTTTAAATACACAGTAATTACGAAAATAAATTATTCCAAAATAAGCTACGTTCATTAGAGAACCCATATCTGCAGTAATATAGGAAATTCTTGCATATACTTTGTCAAAATATTGAAATAACTTCAATCGAAATTACAATAAATTACGATACACAAGTGGGCACCGCTTAGTATGGCGCGAGCGCCCATTGGAGCAGGACCTGTGTCATTTTTTCCCGCGTCCCGATTATCGAGCGTTCGTAGAGTAAAACCGCTTTTGTACTGCGACCACCAGGGCCGTCTTAACCGGGGGTTCAAGGGTGCGGCCGCACCCGGGCGCGTAGCCCGAGGGGGCGCAGGCCGAGCTCTAAACATTTCGATATTTCCTAATTTAACCTTTAACTCATAAGTACAATATTAACGCAATGCCCCCGTTACGTACACTTACGTCAATTAAACCCCTACATGCATAAAAATATAGGCATCAACCAATATTAAAATTTACCATTGTACCTATTATTGTCACCTTTGCCTTTCGGCACGTGTCATACCGCTCACGATATGCAAGGTAAAATAGCTCTTATTTTGATACACACATAACAATTAAATTAATTTAACACGCACGCGGCAATATCTCCATTCCAAAGAGGCCCTTTGACCTAGCCGCCTGGCGCCCGCACTTTAAGCGAAATGGCCTCTATAATTAGGCGGTTAGGGTGTACATTGTAATGTAAGTTCGCGATGCGGCTCTGAGTGTCGGTTATTCTTGTTGTTGTAGTTGAATCTTATTGCATGAAAATTAAAGTTTGATTTTGTTTAATGCTGTGAAACGTTAGAGAAATATTAAATCCATTTCTTTTCCTTAATTTTTGAATTTTATTTTTTCATTATAGGTATATTTATAGAGTATAACCGGCCTCTCTGCTTAGGATTCGTGGACTATGAGAAAGCCTTCGATTCGATCGAAATATGGGCCGTGCTACAGTCTCTCCAGCGGTGCCGGATAGATCACCGGTATATCGAAGTTTTGAAGTGTTTATACCAGAACGCCACTATGTCGGTCCGAGTACAGGAACAGAGCACGAAACCAATTCAACTGAAAAGGGGCGTTAGACAGGGAGACGTGATCTCTCCGAAACTGTTTACGGCTGCCTTGGAAGACGTCTTCAAGCTACTGAACTGGAAAGGACTTGGCATCAACATAAACGGCGAGTATATCACTCACCTTCGGTTTGCCGACGATATTGTCATTATGGCAGAATCGCTGGAAGACTTGAACACCATGCTCGAAGACCTCAACAGAGTATCCCAACAGGTGGGCCTTAAGATGAACATGGACAAGACAAAGGTTAAGTCAAATGTCCATGTTGCGCCTCTACCGGTTCATGTTGGGGACTCAGTCTTAGAAGCTGTTGACGAGTACGTCTACTTGGGTCAACTGATCCAGGTAGGCAATTCCAGCTTCGAAGACGAGGTAAATCGACGAATCCGACTCGGCTGGGCAGCGTTCGGGAAGCTACGAGATGTCTTCTCGTGCGACATACCTCAGTGCCTGAAGACGAAAGTCTTTAACCAATGTGTGTTACCAGTGATGACTTACGGATCTGAAACGTGGTCCCTCACTATGGGTCTCTTAAACAAACTCAAAGTCGCTCAACGAGCTATCTACACCATGGAAAGGGCTATGCTCGGTATTTCCCTACGTAATCGCGTCAGAAATGATGATATCCGTAGGAGAACAAAAGTAACCGACGTAGCCCAGCGGATTAGCTTGTTGAAGTGGCAGTGGGCGGGACACATAGCGCGCAGAACAGATGGCCGATGGAGCAAAAGAGTTCTGGAATGGCGACCGCGTACGGGCAAACGTAGTGTAGGACGCCCAACGGCCAGGTGGAAGGACGACCTCATCAAGGTCGCCGGGAAGCGCTGGATGCGGGCTGCGTTAGATCGGTCATTCTGGAAGTCTATGAGAGAGGCCTATGTTCAGCAGTGGACTGCGTATGGCTGATATGATGATGATGATGATGAGGTATATTTATTGTAGATTACAGATCTTAGAGAAAAATAAATGAAACATCAAAAATTTATTGCGTTTTTTGAAGTGAAAACTTCTTTAGCGGCGTTGACCTTTGAACCGTAACCGGCGACTGACGTCATACAAGATTAGGTACAGACAATCTATTTTGCAAGTTACGATAGATAGCGTCGTGGCTTAAACGGTAAGCACTTCGACTGTAAGTCCTTATAGTTTCAGATAGTATCGGGTTCAAACCACCTGGCCTTCAGGGATTTTTTGTGATTGTTTTTTCTTATTATAATTTATTACTTTTGGTGATTATTTTTTCTTTTTGTAATTTATTACTTTTTATGATTATTTTTTCTTTCTGTAATTTATAACTTTTTGTGATTATTTTTTCTTTTCATAATTTAATAATTTCTTCTGACAGAAAATTAGCAGAAAATAAGTGATAGGTTCTATGATTAGCGCTATATTATAGGTATAGTATGGTATGTTCTTTTTTATCTTTTTCTATGTATATAACGAAGAAAGAAAAAAAGAAAATGTTTTCACTTCTGCCGGCACTCCCAGAGTGCAACCCGTCTTTTTTTTGTTGACCGGGGGGGGGGGGGGGGGGGGGGCAGTCTGAGCTTCGCACCCTGGCGCTATATAGCCTTAAGACGGCCCTGGCGACCACATAGCTTTGATTTGCTTTGAATTTTTTTCACAAGGTAAAGTTTTGATTATTATCAAGTATACTGTATGATTTTCATTGTTTGTAGAATAAATATATATTTTTGTTTTATTAGTTTTAGCAATGGGGCGCAAGGATTGTGTATACCGTTGTGTTAAAAAAAGGAAACGTGATAATTCTGCAGCCTTAGAGAAAGCAACAGAAGTGAGGTAAATATCTATTTATTTTTATTGGAACGAAGTTCCTTATCGCGCGTTGCGAAAGGGGGCTAGACGGAAAGAATTAAGACCAAAAGTTGTAACGAAAAAATTAAGACCATAATTTATACGTGTCGTTACACTTTTTGCTATAGCTGTTGTAAACCGTGCGGCGTGCGCGTGTTTCTCTGTCTGTCTCTCTCTCTCTGTCTTTCCTACTTCAGTTACCACAAGCCAATTATTACTAAATTTAAGTTTATATTCCATTATATTTGTTAATAATAAAAAAAATATTATTATAACTTTAAAAAAAACATTTTATTACAATTCCTTCACTAATAAATCGAAAGGAACTTCGTTCTATCCGGGTGTCCCTTGACACCTCTCAAGTTTTTACAATAATTATTTATTGATTAAACATACACCTTCTTTATACATACCGAAACTCAACAGCTCTTTTATTTTCATTTTAGAATGAAAAATCGTTTAAAACGCTTAGAGGAGGATAGCACTTCTAGATCAGACACCACAGCCGTGCCGGGTACTAGCTATACAAGTGATAAGTCAGATTCGGTAACAGAAGCTGTACGAATCATTTATAAATTCTTGGTTCAAATCAGAACTTTACTTAGTAGTGGTTAATAATTATTTCCTTAATTTTATAGGAGAAAGAGCATGATGCATTAGACCCTGGAGACCTAGACGAATCAATGAAACTTTCGGACTCAATCGTAAATATTTTGTTGCTTTTATTTTTTTTTATTTCATTTTAAATGTGATTATTTATGAAGTATTACTTTTTTAGGACAATTATACAGTTGATGGCAGAAGGATAATTGATTTCCAATACTTTTAGAGTCAATTAATAAATATAAGCGAACATAGCAAGAAATTCGACTGCAAATTGAACTATCTCAAAATATGTAAAGAGAAACAGGTGGGCCTCATATCTAAATTTGACATTAAGTGTACGATGTGTGGATCTAGCTTTGTTCTAAAAACTTCGGACAGCTACACAACCGAAGCAAAACTTGACCTTAATGCTGGGGCGGTATCAGGTTCAATCATTACGGGAATTGGTCTATCAAACCTTAATGAGATCACTGCTTCGATGGATTTGCCAACAATGCCATTTCGTTTATACAGTAAAAAACACGACACTATTTCTGACATGTGGAAGGCTGCTGCTGAAGAAACTATGGTAAATGCTGCTAAACAGGAAATTGAGGCGGCAAAATCACGAGGCGATATTAGTAATGCGGGTATAGCCATGATACCGGTACAAGCGGATGCCTGTTGGGGCAAACGCTCGTATAAAAACAATTATTCTGCCCTCTCTGGTGTTGCAGCCATAATCGGAGAGAATAGTGGTAAAGTGCTACACATTGGGGTTCGCAACAAATATTGCGTTATTTGCGCCCGAGCAAACAAAAAAGGCCAGCCAGCGAGACCCCACAAATGCACTAAAAACCATTCGGGATCTTCAACCAGCATGGAACAAGCGATATTAGTTGAAGGTTTTAAAAATTCCATTAAAGACAGAAATTTAATTTATAACATCCTGATTGCGGATGGCGATTCTAGTACATATAAAAGTATATTGGAAGAGTCGACCATATCCAGATATTCCAATTCAAAAAATTGAATGTACAAACCATTTGTTGAGGAATTATAATGGCAAGAATATGCTTCTTCAGAAAGATACTAATATTCCTCTGAACGAGCGTAAACTTTTAAATATGGAGCGTTTGAAAAGGCTACGTATTGCTGTTCGTGCTGCTATTAGACAGAGACAAAAAGACAACAGTTCAAATTCCTGTAAAATTTTAAACCTCCAAAAGGATATTTTAAATAGCCCTCATCACATCTTTGGGGACCATTCAAATTGTAATAGTTATCACTGCACAGATGAGAGAATAAAAGAGCCTAATCTAGTCTTACAAATACCTACGCTGTTTTTGAAGATTAAAAAGAACGTATCTCAACTCGCCTATAATTCCCGAAGCCTTTTATATGCCTACACCAATAATCGTGCAGAACAATTCAATAGTATTGTGGCTAAGATGGTAGGTGGGAAACGCGTCAACTTTTCGCTAAAAGACTCCTACACTACAAGGTGTTATGCCGCAGTGGTAGCTTTTAATACCGGCAAGCCACAATACAATTTTTATAAGTCAATTTGTAACACTAGTCCGGGAAAATCTTTAAAATTGTTGGAAACCAGGAGACATGCAAAAAATACCCGAGAAGTAATAGCACGTGCAGGTAGTACTCGCAAAAAAATTAATTTTAATGCTGTAGATGCGCATTATGGAGAAGAATGTGAAAGACCGGATATGGAAGCTGCAGATTATGAGCGAGCAAAAGAACTGTTTTTAAACAATTTAAAAGAACAAGCGTTAAACCGCCATGAAATTGAGAGAGCTACTGTATTACAGGCTGAAAGCTCTTTGTGGCTCGAACTTAGAAGGTGTATACTTACTGCGTCCTTCTTTAGTAAAATTTGCAAAAGGCGAACAAACCAAAATTCTGCTCCCCTTGTAAAATCTGTTCTATATTCATATAACCTAGACCACATTACCTCAATAAAACATGGTAAAGACAGTGAACCAAAGGCTTTGGCACAACTCAGTGTCCAAGAAAATATTGAAATAGATAAATGTGGTTTTTTTATAGATGAAGAATATTTTTATTTAGGCGCAACACCAGATGGATTGTGCAGTGAAGGATTAGTGGAAGTGAAATGTCCAAGCTCACTGTTTGGAATAGATCCTGCTACCGCTTTGCAAGCTAAAAATCTGAAATGTTTCAAGGTGAACAGCCAATCTGAAATCGAGATGAACAAAAATCACGACTGGTACTACCAGGTTCAGGGCCAGTTGCACATAGCGAAAAAAAACATATGTGTTTTTGCTGTATGGACTGGGCCTGATTTTCCCTTGGAAGTAGTAAGAGTAGTGAAAGACGACGTTTTTTGGCAGGAGAAAATGCTTCCCAAATTGACTCGATTTTACCAAGACTGCGTATTACCGGAAATCATAGACCCAAGAAAGGCAAGATCAATGCCTTTACGCCAAATATTTATATAGGTAGCATTAATAAGTATTTTATTGTTAATCGACAATAATATGTGATTTTTTTAAATCTTAACTGTTATTATATTATTTTACATACCTAACTTCTTGTTTTTCTATTTACCTAACTTGAAAATTTCATTAGACTAAATAAAATAATTATATAACTTTTATAAATCGCATATAAAATCACATTACGGCTCAAGATTGCTTTGTCCGTCTCGTCTCTCGCGTTACACTGTTTATGTTACGTTTGAGTGCGTAGCTACGCACACATAAACAATTATACAGTATTTTACCTAAACTCAAGCGCAATCGTTTTGTGAAATGCCTCTTAAAGAGGTTTATATTCGGGAGATCTTTTAGCTCCTTAGGTAATTTATTATAAATATGAGGAGACTAGTAAGTTCCACCTAGCGGCATCAAGCTCCAGTATAAACAGTACTGAATAGGTTGTTGTGGTAATAGTGGTTTACTGTAGTAAGCAGTAACGATCGGAAACCACTGTGAGAGCTAAATTGATAACAAGCGCACGTTACTTGTATCCGTTGAATTTTTTTACATGAATGCCTTTTCGGTGCATGAGCTATAAAAGAATGACCTCTGGCGTGGTGGCAACGTCGGAGGCCGCAGGTTCTGCTCAGTGCAAATATTTACACGCGTGAATATGTTTATTTACATTGGTCAGGGTGATTTTATGACGTCATCTGAAAATGAAGTTCGACGTCGATGGTCTAATGCTAAGCTATGAGAAGACTTATTAAGGAAATCCTATTAAGTACTTATTGTACCTAGTAGTAATTAGAGCTTTTACAAAATGAGGATATTTACGAGGGTTCAAAGCACAAGTACGCCGTAAGCCTATATGCCAGTCTAATTTCAACTAATGTCGCGACACTGAAGTGTGTCCTGCTGTAGGTACCTATCCACTACGCGCTCGCACGAGCGCGAGTGAAGAGTGAACACTCTAAATAGGTAATTTCAATCATCGTAATTATTTTTATAATGTGTTCAGTATTGAATAATGAGAAACTGTAATCTGGTTCAGAACTTCAAACGACCACCTACGAAGTGTAAGTCCATTCGACTCCATATTGCAGTGGTGCCTTAACACCGCCCTAACTGTGTAATGTGTACCGACTGTGCTAAACTGACAAATGTTACATATACAATTATTGCAGGTGAGCAGCACCCCGGACGCGCCGGCGGGCGCGGAAGGCGGTGCCGCGGAGGGTGGCGAGGCGGCGGAGGGCGCAGAGGGCTGCAAGGGCTCGAGCGCGGACTCGCTGGCCTCCCCGGGCGGCGGCGCGGCGCGGGCGACGCCGGCGGGCGAGCGCTGCGTGCTGTGTCGCGCGGCGCTGGCGCAGTGCGAGGGCACGCCCAAGCTCATGGAGTGCCTGCACTCCGCCTGCGAGCCGTGCGTCAAGGCGCGCGTCGACGAGCGGCACGCCAGCTCCAGGGACTTCCTAGGTACTACTCGGGATAAGTGTCTCGGACCTTAAATGTGCTTCTGAGGATAGCACGGGGTGCTACTGCAGTGGGTGAGCTCAAATTCACCAAACATACATTTATTGGAAAGCAATCCGCGCTTCGGGGTCTCGTTTGATCGATCGATCTAGGTCAAGAGTCGTGTCCCGCGGCATAGGTCCGCGCGCATCACCGCACGCCGGCGAGCTGAAGCGCCGATTGACCCATGCCTAATAAACGAATCAGTAGTCCTTGAACTTGCCTCCTTTGTGCATACTGTTATGGGTACATTGTATATGGTTAGTGAATTATGTATTGGAATCATTTCAAAAATTCATTGTTTGTTTATTTTGGTGTCCATTTCGAAGACTCATTACATAATTTATGAGGGATATTTGAATAATATATTTTGAACATTGAGCGAACGGACGCAGTACAAGCCAGTAATGCACGTATGTGTGTGTGTACAGGGGCGGAGCGCATCACGGTGACGTGCCCGGCGTGCCGCCTGCAGTGCCAGGTGGCCAACATGATCGACCAGCGCTTCGTCATGGAGAAGATGAGCCTGGAGCAGAGCGGCGCCAACGGTCAGTGCACACCCATCACAGCAGCTGTAGCGCACGTCACTGCGCAGTGCCGCGTGTCGCGTCAAGCCCTTCCCTCCACTCTCGTTCGAATCTCCTGTAAACATCCAAGATTGATCGCATTCGAGCGGTTATTAGGGGCGCGATAAGTTTGCGCGTGGTCACAATGTTTTGTTTAGAAATCTGCAGGCTTTCTGTTAGTAAACACTGTAATCTGATTTTATATAATCTGTGACAGTCGATTCTGTCCAGGGCAGCAGTTTTTATATTTTTCTAGTCCTCTTAAAAATTGTTTAACTATGTTTAGGGCAACATATTTCTTTCTGAACAATTTTCATTAGAATCTTTACGTGTAGTGAAATAATTGTAACACTACATAATTAATTAGATTCTACATTATGGTTGTAAGACGTCTCAGATCGGTCCGCAGGCGCGCTGAGCGGCTCGCAGCAGTGCAACAGCTGCGAGGAGCCGGAGCCGGCGTCCAGCTACTGCGTGGAGTGCGCCGAGTTCATCTGCGACAACTGCGTGCTGGCGCACCAGCGGCTCAAGATCACCAAGGAGCACGCCATCAAGGGCCGCGGCGAGGCGCTGGCCGAGCTGCAGGCGGCGGCGCTGGACACGGTGCTGCCGTGCGCGCAGCACCCGGCCGAGCGCCTGGCGCTGTTCTGCGAGACGTGCGACCGCCTCACGTGCCGCGACTGCCAGCTCACGCACCACCGCGACCACAAGTACCAGTTCGCGGCCGAGATGGCGGCCGCGGCGCGCGCCGGCATCGGCTCGCTGCTGGCCGAGGTCAGCTACAAGCGCGTGCTGCTGGGCTCGGCCATGAAGGTCATCCGCGACCGCCAGCAGCTCATCGCCGACAAGAAGAAGGCGCTCGTGCACGAGATCACGCAGACGGTGGTCAAGTGAGTGTCGCCGCCGCCGCCCGCCGCCCGCACCCTGCCCGCGCGCTCACCGCCCTCCCTGTCCGCAGGCTCACCAACGCCATCAACACGCGCGGCAAGCAGCTGGTGCTGCGGCTCAACGAGGTGTGCGACGCCAAGCAGCGCACGCTCAACGAGAAGAAGGAGGCGCTGGAGCAGCTGGCCGGCATCACCGACCACTGCGTGGAGTTCGTCAACGGCGCGCTGGACGGCGGCTCCGACACCGCCGTGCTGCACGCCAAGCACGCCATCTGCGCGCACCTGCAGCGCATCAAGAGCCGCCGCGCCGACATCCCCAACCCCGAGATCCCCGTGCGCATCAGCCTGGCGCTCGACAAGCTGCCCGACCTCGTGCGCGGTACGTGCCCCACACACCCACCCACAGGGGGTCAGAAATATCAGGCAGGCTCACAAAAGTGCCGCGTTCTTACAATGACAAGAGAATATGTATGTAATCTGATGTTCCCTCGCTCGTCGTGCGCAGTGCTGTCGAGCATCGGCGCCATCGTGGTGGACGGCAAGCCGGACGGCGGCGCGGGCGCGCAGGGCCCCTACCACCCGCCCGCGCAGCCCGCGCCCGCCGCGCCGCACGCCGCGCACGCGCCGCACGCGCCCCACGCGCCGCACGCGCCGCACGCCTCGCACGCGCCGCAGCAGGCCGCGCAGCATTCTGCGGTCGTCGCGCTGCAGCACGTCGCCATGCACCAGGTACGCTTCACGCCTTCGTCCATTGTGCCCATGTATCTAAACATTTAACTTTGTATGAATTGGGAGTTATCGAATTGACACAACATCGAGTTAGATCCACTGACTGGAAGTTTATTCACGGGAACGCTCAGCTGTATCGCAGACCAGCGACTAGCAGTAGCTCTATTCTGTTAAGAACTTTTTAGCAGGCGGAAAAGTGATTTGAATTTGAAACATAGGTACATAAAATAGGGACGCAAATTATATGAAGAACTAATTAGTATGTGTTGGCCGCGCGACTCGGAGACCCGTGCTAATTAAGAAAAAACACAAAAGCGCGCCAAAAAAAAAAACATGGCGCAGTACACGTTTCTTGTCCTACAATCCACTATCGATTGGGTCGCCGCCATGTAACGCCTAATTCAACATGTGATTCCTGGTGTTGTTCCATGCCTCAGACCCTGGCTCGCTATCAGGTCAGTCCCGGTAGTTGCGTGGCGAGGGCGCTCGCACGGTACTGGCTGCGACGGCTCGCTCTTTACTTTTTATTGGCTCAATGTGTAACACAAAATTATTCATAATTTATATTGTGCTTATTATTAGCTTATATTTTTTCTCATAGATGTTACTTGATGTGCATGTTTTAATATGTTGTGAGTCAAATCTGTTTATTGTAATGTGTTAGTTTTCATTTGAGTGAGAATATAAGAGTCTTTGCTAACTCTTTGAGACAGTTAAACGACAGTTTTGTTGTTCTATTCATTCTCAAGTCCCGCTGAGCGGGCCGTACGTATACTTGTGATCTGAATAACTCGTGCTGGGGCCTGACAAATATGTGTATAAAATATTTGTTACGTAACAAACCTGTTCGTATAGAACTTGGCGGGGAAAGGCTTTTTTGTTTTTTGTACAAATCTTTCCCCACCATCTAGGATCTGCTTCAAACAATATCAAGTAAATTACTGAAAATAAGAAAAATCAATCCGCTACTTCAAAGTTGACCACTTCTAACGGGGCAGCGCTGAGTTTGCGACTGTTGTGCGCGAACTCGATTCGGACTATGTTCGGCGTCTTTAAATAGATAGATAACTCTTTATTGTACACCAACATTAAATTACAAGAGACAGTATGGTCAGTACGGATTACAGCAGCTATTGTTTGGACATGCCGTTCAATCAAATGTTCATGTTTTTATTCACTATGTTCGTATTCATACGTGGGTACACGCTTTAAAACGTCGTGTGTGTGTTCTCCTCACAGTCGTTCGTGACGGGCGCGGGCGGCGCGGGGGGCGCGGTCGGCGCGTCGGGGGCGGGCTACCTGCCGCTGCAGCACGGCCTGCGCGCGCGCCACAGCACGCCGCTGCGCCACGCGCACGTCACGTCCACCACGCACCCGCACCACCTGCACGGTCGGTACCTGCCGCGCCCCGCCGGCCCGCAGCGCCGCGTTCGCTAACGTCTGGTGTTCTCGCAGGCGTGAGCGAGCTGAACCTGCGCGGGCTGCTCAACGCGCAGGCGCAGGGCGCGCGCGCCGCCCGCCTGCCGCCCGCGCCCGCCGCGCCGCCGCGCTCGCCCGCCGAGCTCGCCATGCAGCACGCCTACCACCAGAGTGAGTCGCGCGCCGGCGCCGCCCGCCGCCCGTCCGCAGCGCATAACGAGCCTGTCCTGTCCGCAGTGATGAGCTCGTACGCCGGCTCGGGCGCGTACGGCGCGGCCGCGGGGCCCGTCGGCGCGCCGGGCTGCGGCCGCCGCAGCGGCGGGCCGCGCACGCCGTCGCCCGCGCCGCCCGCGCCGCCGCCCGCCTACCCGCACGCCAAGTGGCACATCCCGCAGCAGGCGCTGGCCAACGGCTGCCCCGCGGGCGGCTACGAGGCGCCGGCGCTGAGCGCCACGCCGGGCGGCACGCACGACTTCAAGATCACGCTGGGCCGCGCGCGCGCGCCGCCCACGGCCGTCACGTCCACCAACCCCAAGACGCCCAGCCCCAGCCTCAACGGCGCGGCGCCGGGCGAGCTGGACAAGGTGTGCGCCGCCTCGGTGCAGGACCTCATGGCCACCATCGCCAAGCTGGACTCCAACGGCGTGCAGGTGGTGGCGGAGGCCAGCGAGCCGCCGTCGCCCGCGCCGCCCGTGCACTCGTCCACGGACGAGCGCGCGCCCGACCCCAACGAGGACTGGTGCGCCGTGTGCATGGACGGCGGCGAGCTCATGTGCTGCGACAAGTGCCCCAAGGTGTTCCACCAGTACTGCCACATCCCCACCATCGAGAAGCTGCCCGAGTGAGTGCCACCCGCCACCGCGTACCGTGCCTAGCGGCTACGGGCGCGTGACTAAGTCGTTCTGTGCTGTGCAGCGAGTCGGAGACGTGGCAGTGCCTGCTGTGCGTGAACTTCGCGGAGCTGCCGCCGCCGAGCGCCGAGGAGGAGGCGGCGGCGGGCGGCGGGCTGCCGGCGCGCACGCAGAAGCTGGTGGAGCGCGTGACGCTGGAGCTGTACTGCCAGTACGAGGCCAGCCTGCCCTTCCGCGAGCCCGTGCCGCCCGACAACGTGCTGTACCACTCCAAGGTGCGTGCCAGGGCCACCTTTCACATGAGTTTTCATACATTTTATTATATCGCCGCGGCACACGTGTGGCCGGTGGCCAGCACGCGCTGCCAGTGTCGGCGACTCGCCACTTGTAGTCGCTACGGGCCACACCAACGGCGGGATTACACGCTGCTTGTCACAAACGCGATTCGTCGTATACGCAGTTCGACATAATACGCGATTTGACACCATCGCTATAGGTCACGAACGCAGCTCGCCACTAACGCCGTTTGTCTTATACGCAATTCGTCACACACGCATTTTGTCATAAACGCAGTTTGTCACTCGATTTCTTCAAACTGCTTGAACCGGAGTAGTATCACGCTCTGGCTCCTGATCAGAAAGTCTAAGTAGCAAAACGTCAAACAAAGCAAAACGGCTAATCACCCATGTAGCAAAACGTCTATCAACAGGTCTATATAACAAACCCCTTTCGGTCTCTTAGGTCCAGTTCCTATGTACGTTCCTAGTGTGTTTTTGCTACGACTATTTCTGCGAAAGTCCATTTATTTACAAGTCCTTAAATGAAATTTTGAAGCATTTACTATGCTAACTTTTCAAATCGATTAAGATAGGAAAAAGTCAATCGCTCAGGCGGGACTCGAACCCGCGATCTTTCCCTTACAGGGGGAATGCTCTGACCACTGAGCCACCGAGCCACGCCTGAAGCTATCCAAATTCTCCTATACTACCGTCCTAGGGCGACGGTGGGAGCCATCTACCGACATTCCGTATCCGATAGTGCGTATTTAAAAGTCCATTTTTCCGAATCCCCTTTTCTTTGTACAGTCAGCATCATTAAAATGTTGCTAACAAAAGTACTCAAAATAATCCAACTACCAAAATTCCAATTTTATATTGGTTATTAGAGTACTCAAGTATCCAGAGTGGTCCAACTATCTTAACAATCGGTCTTCCATAATTATATTATATCATGCCACTAGACTACATTTTATATTATTATTAATAAGGATCCATACTAATATTATAAATGCGAAAGTAACTCTGTCTGTCTGTATGTTATGCTTTCACGCCTAAGCCACTGAACCGATTTTGATGAAATTTGGTATAGGCGTAGATTAGACCTTGATAAAGGAGATAGGCTATATTTGGTCGCGATAACCGACATCTACGCGGGCGGAGCCGCGGGCAAAAGCTAGTATTATATAAGGATAGGACATTATTTATAAGGATTGACTCATAATCAGTATAAATAGTATTGTATCACTGAAAAAAAAAGCACTTAACTATGAAAATCATTATTTATAAAAATTTAGAGTTATTGTCAGAATAGTTTTAATCACCATAATATAGTAAGCATATTGTATGACATAAAGTATTGTACTTGTGTACGTACTTGTTTATATAAATCATATTTATTTAACAATCATGTGCAAAATCGAATACTTATTTATCAAAGTCACGTAGTCGCCTAATTATAAATAATTAATACAAAAGATTGCAGTAAGTATATTTCTGTATAAATTGCAGTGGTGTTATGTCGCCTGTTTGCAATTTTTCTAAATATTTGTTAATCTTTCGGTCTAAACAAATAACGTGATTTTTTCTGTTCTGTTTTGCAGAAAAAAACAGACTGTTTTTTAGAATGAAGTCAAAATGTGTTGATTCTTTTCGAATTTAATGTAAAAAAAGGTACAATACCGGTTTTTTTGGAATTTTAGTCGAGAGTCCAGCCCTCTAAAACATTTGTTGTTCTGTGCTTGGCTCCCGAACAACTTATTATTTCTGGCGGAAATTTGTTTATCCACTGCTTCTGAAAATACCTTATGAACGGTCTTAACTGCTCATTTTCGGGAATCGTTTCCAATATCTGATTCCACGTGCTATGGATCATGTGCGCAGGTAACAGTGGTAAAGTTGTTGCCATTCTTAATAATCGCCGCCCACTGGAAGTTTCATTGGTCTTTAATACATTAGCCTTCTTTTTTACCGCTTTCTTAAAATGAAAATAGCAACCTGACAGTTACTTCCTGAATCGCATTTATGACTGCTGTTTCATCATGACACACCTGAAGGTAGTCATAAACTGGAAAAATCGTCGATACGTTTCTTCCGTTTTATTTGGCAGAAGACCGTAAATAACAGGAGCGACGTTAGTGGTGTTATAGTCAGACCCCAAATCCAAATGGATGGTATATAGTTGGTAAAATGGCGGTGGAGTCACCTTAAAGGTACCGTCACCAAAATAATCACCTGATAAAGTGCTTCGTACAACTCTTCTGGCTATTTTTGATGAAAAAAACAAAATTTTCTCTCTCTCTCCGTCGTCACATATTAGGAAATTTTCTGAGAAGGCATTTGGTACGACCACATCAGCTAAACTCGTGAAACTTAATTTGTTAGTCCTGAGGTACTTTTTTCTGCACCGATAGAGTGAGTCTTGGATGTTTTTTAATGATGGCAGACAATCTATAGCATCACGTTTATCTTTTAAATCACAAAAGTTTTTTTAATATGTGTTTTTTATAGGCGAAAAGTCTTCACATACATCTTGTTTACATTGTTGTATTGCCACCAATACTTCATTTTTATTATGTTCTAATATACAAGTATGGCTACATTTGTAAATTACACGTTCGTTCGCACCGTTTAAAGTTAGAGATGCACAGCACACTGATCTATTAATACAGCGCCAATTGGTAGATCCACCCTTGTTTGTCTTGTTTATGTTGTACTGATAACCGCCGTGTAATAGAATATTCTTTCCTCTTTTGCTGGTTATAAACTCAAACTTTTCCGTATCCATGTTTGAACGTAAACGAAACCAGTCAGAATAAGTAACTGATTGATTGTTAACATTAATTGCCTTTTTTTGGAAAATACCCACATTTTCATAAAATAAAAAAATTACTACTTAGTTTTACTCCTTACTTACTAGATGGCGTTGCATGTATTAAGTAGATTGTAAACAGTCCATCTATATTAATTTGATAAAACCTTTGACAGTCGTCGAAGATATATTTACAATAAAAACATTCGTGGATATTATTTAAGTTATCTATACAAACACAACACAGATTCATGAATAAACTGAATGTGTAAATAATAAATCATTTTTAGAATAGTTTTGATAGAGATTTCAATTTATATTGACAATGTTAATATTTATTGCTGCTGGCGCCAGTTATATTATAAAATTAGATTGCAATTTAAATAAGTTAAATTAAGGGCACATACATTACATTACATAATCATATCCGCATACCGCATATACCTACATTCTTTTATGCACTCGAAATGAAGAAAGGAACGACCGTGATCACCGCGTGACGTAACTGCAGCGGCGAAGAAATTAAGCTGTTGAAAAAACGTCACCACGCGCGCAAGGAGCGCTCCCGCCCCTTATAATCGTTATTGGGGATTTTCGTTGTTTCCCTTCGCTTTGCACCGCCGCGAAACCCCCCGGACGTGTAAGGAAGAAACCGCATTCCGCAAGAAAAAAAAGGAAGGTTACGCCGTGCACAAAAATAATAACTTAATAAAAGAAAAGTCAGAATTAAATTTAGGTAGATCGTGACAAATCGCGTTTAAGACGAACTGCGTATATGACAAACCGCGTGTAGTATGACGAAAGGCAATAGTGACGAACAGCGTATGAGACTAATAGCGAATGTGGCTAACTGAGTTAATCAGATCGATGATGACCAACTGCTTATGTGACGAATAGCGTTTGTGACAAGCAGCGTGTAATCCCAACGGCGATACGCGCGACTGCGGCGCTTGCCCAAGGAAAACGGATTAAAAAAAAATTTGGCTTACACCCCCCGGTGGCCGTCGCTCGCTTCTGTCACTGTTACAAAATTATACCGGGTGTAAGGGGAGGTACACTACATATTGGCTTTTTTTTCTATTTGGTGAAAAAAAAATGTTTATTTCTTTATTTTTTCGCGTTTAATTAACATTCATTATTTATCTACACTCAAATCGAAAAATTCGAATTACGAATTCAAAGACGATTCCCGCGCTTCCCATATATTTTCTTGCCGATCATGTTTCTGTTTTGTTTTGTTTTTCATCATTCCAAAAAAGTTTACTAAAATCCTGTAAGTTATTAAAATATGATTGGAGAAGAAAGTAGTGACGGCGAGATTTTCACTTCGCCAGATATTCTAGACGCGGGATCGGCGTTAACTGAAAGTCTCCTGTCAGAAAAGTAAAAAAAAATGTATGACAAAATATACCAAGAATTATGAGTGAAGATAAAGTAGTGTATGAAACTGCGTATAATTTAGGTATTAAAACACTCGAGTCAACCTATTATCTATATATAGACTCTTGTCTTTTAAACCCCTTATGACAGTCGCATGAACTACAATTATTCTCTATCGTATTAGAGAAAAAAAAACCGCGTGCTTTTTTTCCAGTGATGTTTTATTTATGAGATTACCGCATCATTGAGCTTTACTAACAACACGATGGAGAATAAATAATGGTAATTAAATGTAAAAAAAAAACAACAAAGATACAAACATTCTTTTTTCAAGAAAATGAAAAAAAAATGGCAATATGTAGTGTACCCGGAGTAGCACCCGACGCCTTGCCCCGTCCGCAGATCGCGGCGCCCATGTGCCTGGACATGATCCGCATGAAGCTGCAGCCGCGCAGCCCGCAGCGCTACACGCACGTGGCGCAGTTCGTGGCCGACTGCCGCCTGCTGTTCCGCAACGCCTACAGGTTCAACCCGGTGAGTGGCTCGTAGCTAGTTCGATTCCGACACAACTACGTCACCGTTAGTACAGTTTTCAAAGGGTTCCCCCGAAATAAAAATGCAATACTTAGTTTGCGCGGTGGCACTATGGAACACAGCCCAAAAAATATTTATTTATTATTGTACACCTGCAGACTCGGCCCTTTTATCATAGGGATCGTGCGGAATCTCCTCGATTCGTACGACAATCCCTTTTACTTCAAAGTACAAGCAGTTACTTAGCGATAGCAGAGTTCGTCTCAAAGTTTGAACCCCCAACCGCAGGCGGACAGCACGCTGTACAAGGACGCCAAGCGGCTGGAAGAGTTCTTCGACGCGCAGCTGCTCAAGTGGCTGCCCGAGTACGCCTACTGGGGCGGCGAGGGCGAGCCGCCCGCCAAGCGCGCGCGCCACGACTGACCCGCGGGCCTGGCGCTGGCGCCGCGCTACGTGCCGCACTGAGCCGCACTGAGCCGCACTGAGCCGCCTCAGCCGCCCCAGCGCGCCGTATCGTGAGGATTCGACGACTTGTGTCATTTATTATTCTTTTCTCACTACTTGTATCCTCGACTGGCATCGAGAGCTATGCGGGAAACCTATGCAGTTCAGTAAAATATCAGTGTTGTAACTGCACGACCGTTCGACTCATCGATACGAGCGCCGAGCTCCTAGGTTAGGCCGCACCAGGCCAGACGACTCGGACACGATTGTTTACTTTAACCTCATGCAGTACACTATGGTGTCCGAAACAATATGTACATATTTTATTGGTACTACTCATACTAAGTTAGTAGTTTTCTAATGTTGGAAAGTTCCTTTTAGTCGTTGTGGCGGCGGCCCTGGGTGCGCCACAGGACAGACTCAGTGGAGTGGCCCCGGGAGGCGCGCCACAGTTGCCGCCGGTAGCGCCTAGCCCGCTCCAAGTGCGGCACGCGGCGCCGGTCCGCTGTAGGTACTGCGTGTACTTCGCACACTTAGCATAATGCGTGTATAATTATGGTTCCATCTCAGTATGTGAAAATGTCGTCGACATATTTTTGTTAGTAGGTAATACCCATATGTGATCTAAGAGTTTGTAGTTGGTGAACCTATATTTGTATAGAGATTTTTGGCATATTCTATTGTTTTCATCAATAAAAGGAAAGGTTTGCCAAAATGCGTGCGTTTGCCGACTACCGACATTATTATGTGTACTTGTCGTCTCATCATAACACTTCATCACACTAAAGGGTAAACAGCTATTTATTGTAACATAGTACTGGAGACACAGAGCCGCCGCCTGCCCCGAGCCCGTCCCCGCAACGATCGCAGACGACAACATATACGCAAGCGAGGCGTACAGTTCTCACCGACGCGGCGACGACGTGATCAGAAACTCAATTAAACTGCGCTATCCAAAGTCTGCACATAACGGACACACAGTCTATATTTATATAACATACCGTCATGGTACGTGTATTTAATGGTGACCATCTTTCCTGAGACTTTGCCTTCAGCTTACCAACAGGCGAGGTGAAGACAAATAGACATGTCCCATATTAAAAAAAAACTATTTTAACTTCACGAATGTCTGATGAGCGCACTTCGTTTTAAAGCTTCATGTTGCATTTAGATTTGAGGTTATACTTACGTTCAATTATTATTTCCACGCTACACAAAACCTTTCCACAAAAATGATTGATTGCACACAAATATAAAATACTGTTGACTGTGTAAAAAATCCTCTTGATCAAGCAGTCGGTAAGAACTGTATGAAGCTAGCGTGATTCCTGTGTCGACACAGTGGCGACAGCGCCCGGCCGGCGGCAGGGCGGCCAGAGGCAACGTTGCACTATAGTGTATATCTTGGATTGTGAACCGCAACGATGAATTACTTTAAGGTATATTGAGTAGACTAATGTCGTTCATAATTCTATGTAAGTATTTTTATAATTAGATACGCTATTTTAATAAATGTAAGTAATTTATGTCCACCGTGGCCTGGCGCCGGTTGCGGCTGAGTGATTGTTATGCTCCTGGTGGCCCGACACGCGCGAGAGCGTAATGTCCGCTACTCCTCCACGATTCGCTCTCTCGACGTGATTTTTAGTTTAAGCGTTAACCTAATTGTAATTAACTCTGCCAACGAAGCCACACCGAGGCGGGCCTCTGATTTTCTAAATTGTATACATTGTGTAAAATAAATCATCACTGAGTTAATCGCAAGACTGACAGTTGCCCTCGGGCCCTCGGCGGTTTGTGACGTGTTGCCAACCTGCGCCTGGGCGCCCCGGTGAAGTTGATTTTGTTTCTCGTTCCGACAGACTCGCGCAGGCTCACGATCATAACAGCCACTATATTATCATAAGTATTATAAAAGCTATTTGGCTAGTTACCGTTTTAAAACATTTACTCTTTAATAATTATTTATAAAAGCGTAGTTCTGTTACGTTTGAAGACTCACGGCTCACGGAGACCGGACGACAGCGCCTAGAAATAATTTATCAGCGTACATACACATTATTATTGTTATAGTTGTGTAACTTAGTTGTTACGAGAAGACTTAGCATCTCTAAGTTATCGATAATCTCCCGATAAGTATTATTGAATTAGAAATAAAGGACATTTATTGGAACTTGTATTTTTATTTTATAAACCGCGCGTTACCGAACGGAGTGTATTTTTCTCGCAACAACACCGAGCACGGCTGTCACTTCGCCGGCCGGTGACACATGACACTACGTGACATTGCTTTGTGCGAAGTAATGTCAAACAACATATGATAACCGTTATCGCCCAGAGTAGCGACCATAGGTAGCAACGTTAAGTGGGCGGCAGTGTGTTGTTGTTGTCGGCACCGCAGCCTCGGCTTCACTCCGCACAGCACAGGACATCAGCAGAGCGCCGCGACCTCGACTTGTGAAGGTGAGTGACCTCCACTGCGGGTTGTTGACATACTTCGCGACGACAGAAAGGTTTCAATTGTACTCAAACAACGTGTGTGAATACTGAACTTGTCCTGCGAACAGTATTTACAAAATAATAGCGAACTACATGTGCGTCTACTCAGTTTGTGATCAAACATGACTGTTCATTCATAACAACACGTCTAATTTTAAAACATCTGCAGTCGAAAGATGAAAGTTAGCACATTGAACTCAGGGTTGCAGGTTATTGGTAACTTAATAGGGCAACTATATATTAGTTTCACCATGCGGCACGTTAGAGTGAGCGTGACCTTCAGCAGTTCGGAGGACATAAGTCTCAAGGTTAGACGCTCACCGCGCGCGCCGCACCTATCACAAACTTAGTCCTTTTTTTGTAGTATTAGGTAGCGATATTCACACAGAAATAGGCAGCTTTATTTACTTTTCCTAGAGCTCAAATTTGTGATTCCTACAAAATTTGGTAAATTCATAAATAACTGGGTAACTAAGTAGTTTGTTACACTTATCCTAACTTATCCTTTTGTCTGATAGGTACCTATCGGTAATACCACATTAATATAACTAGCTGTCGCCCGCGGCTCCGCCCGCGTGGATGTCGGTTATCGGGAATCGGACTATAATTTGAGATTTAAACTATCCTATCTCTCAAGTTGGATCGAACTGCACATGGTGTGCGAATTTTATTATGATCGGTTAAGTGGTTTAGGAGTCCATTGAGGACAAACATTGTGACACGAGATTTATATATATTAAGATATAATTCTTAATTCTTATACTTAGTAATACTTACGTCTAGAAATGTGACGTTTGATCGCCTTACTAATCGAAACCTACTTAGTGGTCTGTAGCAGCAGGCTTTTAATAAGATTTCAAACGAACGAATGTGTAGGTGTGTAGGTATAGGTAGAACTTTTTCTTGTGAGTATTTTATGTTAGTTACTTAGGTATACCACACTCCCATATCAAGCGGTCATCCGCGCCTTTACACAGTCTCAGTAGGAAGCATTTTTCATCCTTAGTCTTATCCCACACACAGAGATTTCCCATTTGCGTTCAAAACTTGGCCCTTGGTCGGTTTTTCCAAGGGGCGACTGCCGTCTGGCCTACCAACAGTCCCAAACATGAGAGCGGCACGCCCGTTTTTTGGCACGGACCAGCACAGGTTAAGATGACTTGGGATCTGAAATTGTTAACAGAGCCCTGTAAGATCTATCGGTATAAAGAAATCTATAAAGTACCTACCGGAGTTTTGTGTGTACAGCCCCCCCCGACTGTTTAGTGTGTACTGCGTATTTGAACTCAATGAGCCTACGTACCTATCCAGTGGCGTCTGGCTGCCACCACTTAAAAAGGTTTCCCATGCCTCCCTGACGGGTCCTACCCTTCATGGAGCGCACTGGACAACCAACCCTACCACACTCTCGCTCGCATGGCTACACAAACAGTGACGTGGCGGTTGTTCGACCCTGCGTTTCGATTCTGTTTATTTACATTGACATTGGGTCTATAGGCGCTGTGCGAAGAGTAAATATATAAATATCTGATAATGGTTGACTCAATAGGTTCCGACGTTGATTGTCTGGCGGGGAGACACTGTTGTTATTTACGTCGGGGGCGATGGCACGCTATCTCTTGTGTGCCGATGGCACTTAAGTAACCGCTGCGTTTTGAAATGACATAAATCTCGGTGTCAATAAATCTCAATGCATCTAATTAAATAGGTATGGTATGACGCCATCACGTTATGTTGGCGTTAGGTATCAAAGCAAGTCCTTCCACCAATAACAGAATTATCTACCAATGCTTGTTAGATCGAGGTGCGGTTGTGCCGGTAATGTTATTTTAAGTCACAGTCAATTATGTATTAGCTACACCTACGACTAAGGAGGCACGTAACAAGTAACCGATCTATCTAATAAACCAGTCTGATTGAAGCTTTCGCAGCTGCTAAGCTTAACACAGCAATTAAATAAACAGTGAAGTATCCAGCATGCGCCTGATCATCCTGGAGGACGCGGCGGTGGTGGCGGACTGGGCGGCGCGCTTCGTGCTGCAGCGCATCACGCAGTTCGCGCCCGGCCCCGGCCGCCACTTCGTGCTGGGGCTGCCCACGGGTGGTACGCCGCTCGGCATGTACCGCCGCCTCATCGACTTCTACAAGGAGGGCCGCATCTCCTTCAAATACGTCACCACATTCAATATGGACGAGTACGTCGGTAGGTGGGCAACATCCACTGTTAGTAGAGAGTAGGACGCCATCACCCCAGTTGAGTGCAAGCTTCGAGAACAAACCTCCAAAAGTTTGCGCATGTGCACTAACTCACTAAAAACCCTTTAAAAGGGCTGACTCATCAACCAATGAAGCGAGCACTTTGAACCCATGATCACTTTCATTTCATTTAGGTATACCTAATTAAAAACTTTGAGTGCCTGCGCGCTTACCTTACCAGTTACCATCAGAGACCTAGACACACGCCTGAGTACATCCGTCACCAAGTTTGCCGATCACTATACCTACCCCTCTAGACAAGTGACAATTCTTTGACAGGCGTTTGGTGGAATAGAATGACGAATGTATATCATTATATTATTATTTGGGGTCGGCGCATCATGTCCTTCTCCTCCATAAATTCCTGTCAGAGGTCATTTCCTCAGTAACTCCCTTTTTTGCCATATCATCTTTCAAGCAATCCATCCATCTTTTCTTGGGCTTACCTCTTCTCCTAAATCCTCTACATTCATACTTTGAACCTTCCTTATAACATGACTTTCCTCTCTTCTCATAATATTTCCATACCACGATGGTCTTCCGGTTCTAAATTTTTCTTTCACTGGTGCCACTTTCAAACTTCCTCTAATATAGTCATTCCTTATTCTGTCCATTCTCTCGTCACACCACCTTTAAAATTCAGATTTCCGTCATGTTATCTTTCATTCGTCGCTTGAAAGCGTGTCGATTCATACATTACTGGGGCTGCACACGCTCACCGAGTATCCGGCGTGGGAGGCGCCAAGGCGGGAGCTAGTGGCGGCGCTGGGAGTGGGAGCGTTAGAACTCTCACGCTCGCCACTGTGCGAATGCGGCGCGGCCGGCGCCTCCTTCTACGAGCAAGTTATGCTCGTGAAGGAGACGGGACCGGGAGCGAAGACTCACGGCCCTAGCTGCTCGCCAATTAAGGCAACTCGAGCGTCAGAGGTCGATGAATGACCTCCGTCCCCCATGAGCGCGGGCCCGGGGGTGACATGTGGAGCCACCTGTCACTCCAGCCGGAAAGGGCCAAATTAAGAGAGATGGCCCTGGGTCTATAGGCGACGGATATGCTCCATAGCTACCTCACCTTTGGCCTTGCACTGTGACCCACAGACGGCGTGCGGTTTAGTCGGTTCGAGTCCGACATAACCTCCCCCTCTGGCTCTGGCGGAGCTGGTATCGGTGGGGATTTCCCGTACGTTAAAAAAAAGTCTTGGTTCTACTGATTTTCAAGCCTACACTCTCCAGTGTACACTGCCATTCCTCCAATCTGCTTTGTACCTCAAGCCCATCTTCACCAACGAGGACAATATCGTCAACAAACAGCATACACTCTCCTCCTGTATCTCCGATGTCAAGGTATCCATTATCAACAGGAAGACATGGGGGCTAAGCACCGAGCCCTGTTGCAAGCCTACCGCCACATTGAACTCGTTTGTGTTGCCAGTAACGGATCGTACATAGGTTCTTGATCGTGCATGCAACGCACAGATCAACTCTATGTACTTCCGCTTTCTCTTTCAAGGCCCACCACAAAACCGTTCTGGGTACCCGTTCATATGCCTTCTCGAGATTCACAAACACCATGAGTTTTTGTGCGCACGCCTATAGTTTTCGCACAGTTGGCGAAGAGAAAAAATGGCGTCTGTGATCCCATGGCCGGGCATAAACCCGAACTGGTTATGGGTAACCACGCTTTCCTCTCGTACACGCTTCCCTATCACTTTCTCCCAAACTTACCATACTGTGTGACATGAGCTTTATTCCCCGATAGTTACCGCAGTCTTGCACGTCACCCTTACCCTTGGGCAACACTGAACTAGAACACCGGACCGAAATTGAAAAATGTTTTAGTTTTTCTTTAATTCATACACTAAACACTAATTATATTCCAAATTTCAAGCCTCTATGTCTGCAAGAAGTGCCTTAGAATTTTGATGATCGGTCAGTCAGTGAGTGACAAAATTAAGGAACTTTGACTCGTTAAACTACTGGTTCAAGATTAGGAATGAATTGTCATTTTTGTAGATGATTTGCCTTATATCCTAATGAAATTTGGTACAGAGGTGGATTAGAGCTTGGGAACGAAAAAAAAGGAGTAACAAAAGGGGGCGGGGGGATAAGGGATTTAGGGATTTAAGATTGTGATTTTTGAAGATATCCTGATGAAATTTGGTATCGAGATGGGTATGAGCTAGGGAACGGATATAGGCTACATTATATCGTAAAAAGTGGGGTAGAAGGATGGGGTAGGATTAAGGGATTAAAGTTTGCCATTTTTCAATCGCGCAAAAAAGCGGGTGAATAGGTGTAAATAGTAAGAAGTTTTATTTTGGAAGATATGCTCATGAAATTTGGAACAAAGGTAGATTAGAGCTTCGGAACGGACATAGTTGAGTACTGGGCCAAATATAGAAGCGAGTGAAGAGGCGAGTAGAAATCGGCATAGGGGCGATTGGATAGGCGTGTAGAGGGATTACACGCTCGTTGTCACAAACGCTATTCGTCATATACGCAGTTGGTCATCAGCGATCTGATTTACTCAGTTAGACACATTCGCTATTAGTCTTATACGCTGTTCGTCACTATTGCCTTTCGTCATACACGCGGTTTGTCATATACGCAGTTCGTCTTAAACGCGATTTGTCACGATCCAGTACGTACACAAGTACAATATGTAATACTACAAATGCTTATTATATTATGGTGATATAACTATGCTGTGAATAACCCTAAATATTAATAAATGATGATTTTCAAAGTGTAGTGTTTTTTTTTCAGTGAGACAATTAAGGATTGCACCCGGGATTTCCCGGTTCTCGAAATCCCTGGATTTTCCAGGATTTTTGACCTTTTACACCATCCCGGTTCTGAACAACTAGTCCCGGGACTTCCCGTCCCAGTTATTATATTATTTCATCACTATTAATGTCAAAGAATCTAACCAAGGTCGCGGTACAGCAAAAGCTGTGTTCGGCTGTTTTCGACTAGGTTCGGCTGTACTCGTACATCGTCATAGTTGCGAAGTAGCTGGAACAACTGGGGGGTGAAATGCTACACAGCCTAAATGGAGCTTCTCGACGTATCGGCCTCCGTGTAAACATGGAAAAAACCAAGATTATGTTCAACGAATATGTTCCACCGAGACCGATTGCGATTGAAGGGGCGGGCGATGCTCGAAGTTGTCCAAAAATATATCTACCTGGGCCAGGTTATTCAGAGAGGTAAAAACAATTTCGAGAAAGAACTAGCCAGAAGGATCCAACTGGGTTGGGTAGCGTTTCGTAAACTATGTCTAGTTCTCTTCTCCTCTCCCACAATGCCTGAACATAAAGGTCTTTAACCAGTGCGGCTTACCTGTTATGATTTACGGTGCCGAAACGTGTACACTCACGGCAGGGCTAGTCCATAAACTAAAAGTCGCGCAGCGGGCTATGGAGCGAGCTATGTTTGGAGTTACTCTGAAGGATAGAATTCGAAACGAGGTCATCCGACAAAGAATCAAAGTTACCGACACTTACCGACATAGCTCGTGGAATAAGCAAGCTGAAGTGGCAATGGGCTAGCCACATCTGTCGAGGGAGACTGTAGCCACTGGAGCAGACGAGTCCTAGAGTGGAGACCGCGAGAAAGCAGGCGGAAGGTAGGATACCTAGCCAGATGGACTGACGACCTGAAAATGGTGGCTGGCACAGACTGGATGCGGAAGGCGGAGGACCGGTCGAAGTGGTGAGCATTGGGAGAGGCCTATGTTCAACAGTGGATTGCAGTGGGCTAATTGATTGATTGATAAATAAACTAAACTGATTATCATGACTTGATACCGTTATTAGGTATTATTTTACATGGTGATATGCCCAATTTTCTTGGAATACACATAAATGGGGAAGTTCAGTTATATAGGACTCAAACCAACTAAAACCGCACACACTTTCGAGTCTAGAGTGCCGAGGTGTAAGGTGGCCAAGTAAAACGTGTTTTTCCACCTTCGCAATACTCATTTAATCTATTTGTGTCCGGTACCGAATTTCCCGGGACGTGCAGGTCTGGAACCGGGAAATCTGTATCCCTCCTCAGAACCGGGAATCGCAAACAGCTAGAGGGCGGTAATTCTCCAGTTCAAGCCGGTCCGGTCCATTCATGCTGTAAACAGCTTGGCTCGATCACTACAAAATTAATTATGCGAAAGTTTGACGAAATCGAGTGACAAACTGCGTTTATGACAAAATGCGTGTGTGACGAAATGCGTGTGTGACGAATTGCGTTTAAGACAAACGGCGTTAGTGGCGAACTGCGTTCGTGACCTATAGCGATGGTGTCAAATCGCGTATTATGTCGAACTGCGTATACGACGAATCGCGTTCGTGACAAGCAGCGTGTAATCCGTGTAGAGGTCAAATAGAAAGTCAAGTAGAGTCAACTACAAGGGCAAGTAGATATGCGATTAGAGAAGCCAGTGGAGAGGTGAGTATAGAATCAAATAGACTGCAGTAGACAGTCAAGTAGAGAGGCGAATAGTGAGGCGAGTGGAAATCGAATAGAGAGTTGAGTAGAGATTCGAGGAGAGATGTAAGTAGAGAGGCGAGTGAGGCGAAAAGAGAATAGAGTGGATGGGCGGGTACAGAGGCCAATGGAAAGGCGAGTATAGGGGAGAGTACAGAAGTCAGTAGAGAGTCGAGTATAAATTCAAGTATAGAGGCGATAGAAAGTCGAGTAGAGTCGAATTTAATGCTCAATAGTGTCGACTCAACATTAAGCGATAACCGACATCCACGCGGGCGGAGCCGCGTGCAAAAGCTATGTATACAATAATAGATAACACTTGCGTAAGATAACATTAATCGATGTTAGGCATTGTAATGAGACTATTTTACTTTCTCTATCTTATCGTATTATCGATTTATTACTTGTTAACTTATTATTTTGTAGAAGTTACAAGCCTGTTGGCACCTACTTGCGGTAACTGCACGCTTCAAGGCGTGAGAGTGAGATGATCCTAGAACGATCGGAAGCGACGACCACATTGACCACCTCGGTTTTAGTCTCCCCATGGCCATGGCCGTGGCGCTGAAAGGCAACCGTAACGTCGGGTAGCTTGTAATAACAATACTAACAAGACGTAAATTGTCATAGAATTCCATATAATTAGGTACTAATAAGTGTCTGTCTGTTATGTTTTGCTAATCCGCATTGCCGATTTTGATTTCATTTGGTACAGAGATAGATTGGATACATTGGATTCTGTGCTATGTCCATCCATTGTGTGGCTATGTTCGGTCGCGATAGCCACCATCACGCGGACAGAGCCGCGGGCAATAGTTCAAAAAAAGTGGCCATTATAATGATAACTGCAGCGCTTCTTCACGTGTCTAATTTGAAGGCAGCCGTAGCGCGGTAGTCGATGTGCGATATGATTGCTAGGTACTATTTCTTTATACGCGTTTTTGAGTGCTTTTTAGGATAACACGGGGTGCTGCGGGGGCGCAGGAGCTCGCATCAACCAATCATAGATTATATGAAACCAATCCGTGCGCCAAGGCCCCGTTTTTCTTACGACTATTGCTGTCTACTAACGTTATGTACGCATCGGTCGGCAGGCCTGCCGCGCGACCACCCCGAGTCGTACCACTACTACATGTGGAACGAGTTCTTCAAGCACGTGGACATCGAGCCGGCCAACGCGCACGTGCTGGACGGCAACGCGCCCGACCTGGTGGCCGAGTGCACGCGCTTCGAGGAGCTCATCCGGCAGGCGGGCGGCGTGCACCTGTTCGTGGGCGGCATCGGGCCCGACGGCCACATCGCCTTCAACGAGCCCGGCTCGTCGCTCGTGTCGCGGACGCGCGTCAAGACACTGGCCTATGACACGCTGGAGGCCAACAAGCGCTTCTTCGGCAACGACATTGCCAAGGTGCCGCGCCAGGCGCTTACCGTCGGCGTCGGCACCGTCATGGACGCCAAGGAGGTACGTAGTGTAACGCGACGGTAGCACGTCACACAGGTGGACCGTGTGGAGTGCGTGACCGCGTGTGGTGTGCGCCGGCAGGTGATGATCCTGATCACGGGCGCGCACAAGGCGCTGGCGCTGTCCAAGGCGGTGGAGGAGGGCGTCAACCACATGTGGACCGTGTCGGCCTTCCAACAGCACGCGCAGACGCTGTTCGTGTGCGACGAGGACGCCACGCTCGAGCTGCGCGTCAAGACCGTCAAGTACTTCAAGGTGAGCTCCCCACGGTTAGTCCCGCACGTACCGACTGTATCACCATCGTACAAACTCGGTGTAGTCAGTGGGATTATCGCTTTCATATCATACCTATAAAAATGATCACGCGGAAAGGCTTTCCTCTTTTAATATAAATGCATGCATTATCTTCCTAATAGTTAAGACACAATTTTATATCTGCCATTCTAGTTTCTCTCTGCGAGGACACTTTTGTCTTTTAAACCTAAATGTAAAATATATAATCTCTCTTTATTAAACTTAGAGCTGCACTCTGCCAATCCTTTGACTTCCTGATACGACAAGATTTGTATCGTTTCCTTTACATGTGCCATAACATTTCCCTTGGTCTACCTCTTCCTCTCTTTCCTTGTATCATATTTGTCAGAAGGCAAATCATCTTGCCTCTTCGGTTCTCGATTATGTCCAATATAATCATTCTTTCCTGTGCCTTGGTTATTACTTTTTCGTTTCTCTTTCTTTCAGTCCAGCTTATCCTCTCCATCCATAAAATCCTCATCATTATCTTCATGGAGATATATTTTCCCGATGACATCTGAGGCCGAGATGGCCTCGGAGCTCAGGGTCCGCCTTCCGGCTATTTCTCCTCCACTTCGCACGATCTTGGAGGTCCATTGTAGTGAGACCATTTGCACAAGCGGCGCACCCTCCACATCAGTCCAGGAATTCTTGAGCCTACCCCATCTACCTCGACTCGGCAGTGGCGCCATTGCCAGGCATTTGTTACCCACGAAGCCTAGCGGTTACCGCAAGACACCTCTCTTGCATTTTATCTACAATGTCACGGACATAAAGGCTGCTGCGGATGCGAGAGTTCTTCACGCCACCTTAACGCGTGACTTCGCACATCCACCGCAGCATTTTCATGTCCGTGACACACAGCCACTGCTTGTATCGCTTCAGCAGCGGCCACGCCTCACAGCCGTGTGAAAGGACAGGCCTAATGATCGTTTTATAGACGAGCCCCTTCAACCTGACTGGCATTTTAGGGTCGCATGTGATACCAGTCATTTCCCGCCACTTGGCCATCGCGGCGGCAATGCGTGGCTTGACGTCGCAGTCGATGTCACCAGTCATGTGAAGTACATATCCCAGGTACTTAACCTAGTCCGTGCGCTCGAGCAAGTCATCGCCGATGCGGACGGGTGTGGGATCTGTTGAGTGTTGTGTTTAACACCAAATATTGTCTTCGCCACATTTAGCTTCGGCCTGCCGTTTTCAAGCGCCTCCTTCCACAATTTCGAGCGTCGCACCAATGTGCTCCTGTCACATGCGTTATATCATCAGCATACATGAGCAACCATGGAGGCTGCTCATGTGAGTTTTTGATGCCGTCCGAAAAAATGTCTAATACCACGCTGAAAAAGTAAGGACTAAGGACGGATTCTGGTGTATCCAGACGGTGATGGGGAAGGTTTTCGTGTCATTAACATTGGTCCGAACCACGGACCTGAAATCGTAGTACATGTCTCGGATGGTGTCAACGTAAGCCTCTGAAACTCCGTGCCCTCCAGATCACCGCGCGAGTAACACAGTTGAAGGTCTTCTGCATATCTAGAAATAGGCAGTGTAGAGGCGTATTCTTCGCCCTGTATTTCTCGGCGACAATCCTTAGGACAAACGCCGAATCCAGTCCCGTCCCCGGGATGAAACCCATATTGACACTCCGAGAGGGCACTCTCCTGTGTCCGTGATCTGAGTGTCGATTATCCTCTCATAGAGCTTCATGGTGTAAGACATTATACTTCGATAACTGCCACACACCTGCACCGATCTCTTGTCTTTGAAGACTGGCGTCATGATATTCAGCCTTCACGGGCTCTTAACGGTGAGGAGTACGCGGTTGTGAAGGTTTGTGAAGATGCTCACTCACTTTCGTCGGGTCCGACAGCTTTCCGATTTTTCATGCAGCGAATGGCAGTCTGTACTTCTGCAGGCGTTATCCGTGGCACTAATCCTTGATTCGGAGGGAAGTCTGGTGGCGGCACCTCTTTATGCTGCTTATCCAGCAGCTCGTGGAAGTGTGGGCGCCATCTCTCCTTCACCGCGACTTCCTCGTATAAGAAATTGCCCCCAGAGTTTTTAATACAGCGGCACTTGGATATAACCTGCGCAGCTTTGGTCCCGGACCACGCCAACTTATTAATGAGCTTCTGTCCCTCAGACGATAGCCACGGCTTACGGCTCTCTTAGTGGTGCGCTTCGGAAGATTTAGATGCTTGGCACTTTTTAAAGAGGTCTTTATTCGCCCTGATATCTCTTTAGACTGTCTCCCCTCCATCCATAAAATATCTAATGTATTGGCTTGCAAGACCGCTTCTGTACATATTTGAGGGATTTTCTTAAGATGGTTATCCACGGTGTGCGATACTGCGGAGGGACACAGATCAGCCTGTACCACGCACCAATGTACCATGGAAAGGATGTCCTCGGTGTAAGCGCACACAAGTCCAGACCTGGAAACAGCCCGAGACGCACTGTGGATAGCCACTCCTAGACGCCTATAAATACTAATAATAATAAACCTGAAGGTACAAATGGTATGGGTACTGAGAGAGTTCCCTCGCGATAACGAATCGTAGAAAGTCGAAGTAGCGGTGGTGGGTCGGCGCCTACGCTCACTGCATGGCTTACGGGAAGGGCGCATGTGGCACTGTGAGCCCCACGCCCTGGGCCCTGGGCCCCGAGCGCCGGGCGCTGAGCCAGTCCGTGTGCGCAGGCGCTGAGCGACGAGCACCAGAAGATGATCGCGGACGTGCCCGTCCACGAGCAGCGCGTCTTCCACTAGCGCCGCCACCTGCCCCGCCCCGCGCCGGCGGCGACTTCATTATAACCTATATTAGTTCTATTTATAAATATCAAGTGATTGGGTACGCCCACAGAATAATTTCAACGCATGAAGCAGCACAGAGTAGACAAAAGTAGTGCCGGTAGTTGCGCCTGGGTCATTGTAGTTATTGGCGCCTCTGGGCCGTCAGATATGTCCATAAATATACAAAATTGATGTTGTTTATAAACTATCGCGGTGTGAACTCATACTTTTTATAACGGTTCTGGACTTATTGCGGCTATCCCCGCACTTCTCTCGACGTTCATAGGCCAGTCAAACCGTGACCATGGGTGCTGCAACGCATCCGAAATGTCGGCAAAACTAAGTTTCATAATGAATCACGATAAGTGCCAAACCGTTTTAGAAAATACAAAATTGCTGTTGAAAATCTACAACAAGACATGAATCTCATCTTTGTATGTATTTATGTAGGTAGGCCCTTCCTTTAAATAAAATACATATGACAATGCCTATATTGGCTTTGTATTTATAGTATATACACATACATACATAAGGTCACGCCTTTTTCCCGTCGGGGTAGGCAGAGATCTCTTCTTTCCACTTGCTACGACCCTGACACACCTTTTCGCTTCTCCTACTTTCATAAACGTCTTCATACAAGCGCGTCGGTTCTGGGTACTTTTGACCTGGCCTTTAATTAAGACGTCTTCGATTTGATCGAAGAACGTTCGCCTGGGTCCCCCTTACCGACTCGCCCATTCACTCTCGCCTCTTAAACCTGTTTAAAACTTCCCAGTCAATTTTCTTACAAATTCTTCTCTCGCAAATTTTCAACTTTTATGCGCTCTAGTACACTGACAGGCTCAGGCACACGATTCCGCCATCCCTTAAACAGACCTCTTATTCTGCTTACCACCAGGAAGTGGTCTGTGTCAATGCCGACACCGCGGAATGCCCGAGTGTCTACCACTTTCTTTCTGAATCTGTCATCTACTATCATCTTAGGCATCCTTCTCTTGTATACAAGTGGATCTTTTTGTGGTCAAACATTGTGTTTGATACCACAAGGTTCCACCCCAAACATACTTCCAGCAGGCTCTCCCTGTTTTCATTCACTCTGTCGTCACCAAACTTTCCCAATACACTTTCATATACATCGCGTTTCACTCCTACTCACCCAATAAAATCACCTAGTATCAAGATCCTTTCATTATAGTTGCACTTACTCAACACATCATTCATGCTATCCCAGCACTCGTCTCTGAGTTTGGGCTTTTGGGGAACGACTCCAACTCGCATCCTGTGGGCTATAAACTCCTAATATAAAGATGCGAGTCAGACCAACCTTTACCCTCACCCACACACATTCATTCATTCTAGCAGAAAGAAGTACACCAACAACCTGGCAGCCTCTGCTGGTGTTCGGCGCTCCCGACCAATATGCGGTGTAGGGTCCATGAGTGGTGGTGTCACACCCTTTCCGCTTAGTCTCATTCACACAAAGCAAACATCAATTCGCCTTTTGCCCATCATCTCACATACTTCCTGAATTTTATTACCCATACCTCCTCTAACATTCAGCGTAGCAAAGTGGCCTTCGGTGGTCCACTTATATCCCCGACGGGAAACGAGACGTCACGGGTTGCGAACCGCTTCGCCGCTGTTTTGGCTTAAATTGTTATGAACCATTGCGTCCCCACGAGAAGCTAGCCTCGCCTGCTTGGGTATCTGGGGTCGCCTGGTCCCAGGTTTATAGTGTGCGCGACAAATCGACTTGACTACGCACACTGGTGCTAGTATGGCGCCCCCTGCCCAGTGTCGCACACTCGTCTGACGGATGGCGTGTGTTGCAGAGCCTCATGGCGGAGCACAACAAGCTGATCGCCGCGGCGTCGCCCGCCAGCTGAGAGCGACGTCCCACCCGCGCCCCATAGCAGCGTCGACACGATATTTTTTTATATAAATACGTATCTCATAATGTATAATATATGTAATGTAAGATGGTAATAAATGTTTTATAAAGGTACTTTCGTTTTCGTGATTGTATAATAAATAAATTAGCATTTTCAATAATGTACAATACAATTTATTTCCAGTTTGCCAGCGCAACATACAAACAAAACAATATCCTTAAACTAATTTTGCGTATAATGTACCACCTGTCCCCTCAACCAGGGAGAACAAAGACCATAAGTTAATTCTCATGAAGTAAGTATAATAGTAGAACGAGTTCGACTAAAGCTGATAGTTTTTAAGTCGTGCTGTGTGCGTAACGACACAGTGAGCTCAATCTGTGTAAATAGAAACAATAACAATTCATAATGATTTGAGATAACTTATACCACAGAATAGATAATAGTACTAGCGTACAGAATGGAAGCTCACCCCCTCCCACCGATTTCATTTCCTCTCCCCGCACGTCAAAATCATGGGCGCTTTCATGGGCGCCTAAAACAAAGGTTGTCGCCAGTAAAATGTGTAGGAACGGCACTTCGGCAAGAAGAGTGAAACGTTCGACTAGCTTCGGTTTTTAAGGCGTCCTCTCTTTCACACATCACTATAGTGAAATTTAACCCTCAAATGCATCTTGCCTTTTTGTATAAATAACTAATGAACTACACATAGTAAGAACATTTGTAGTTTTTCCACAGTATTTATTATTGAACCTGACCGGTTTCGCCTTATGGTAACTTCAAAAGTTTACATTGATGTTTTTGAAATGTTTCTAATCTTAAACACTAGAGGTGTTTACGACTAGAAATGTTCATAAACATTGCGAAACTGGTCAGGTTCAATAATAAATACTGTAGAAAAAGTACAAGTGTTCTCAATATGTGTAACAACAAGTTCCACCAAGGGTCATCAATGAACAGTATAAAAAAAACTAATGAACTGGATGCCAGATTCGCCCGGGAATAAATTCGTGAAAAATCTTATCAATTATAAAAAATTTCATATAGTCCGTGTTTTTTAAAAAATAACTCTAGAACTAGCATGTTAAGCTTTTTAATCGTGTAGCGCTAGGGACACGCACGATCTCCATTGAGGCCTTGTGGGAACCTCTCCAAAAGACCAGGAGGTAATTACACTTTCATAAAAACTTAAACCTAGTTCATCCCTATTATATAGCATACAACAGAGATACAATAGAGATAGAGACCCACTTGGAATAACAAAAACAAATACATCAGGCTCGGATACCTCCCATCTAATAAGTCACCATGGGTGGATCGGAGTTCACGACCTTCCAAGACGTGCCTAGTGCCATTCCTCGTGTCGGAGTAGGTCCACGGCACAGTGACGTCACGCCGCACAGTCGGCGGCGGCGCGGCAGCAGCGCGCCAGCAGCCCCGCCAGCTGCAGCGGCGAGCCCAGCCCGTCGGCCACGCGCACCAGCGTGGCGCCCACCTCGCGGATGAAGGCCAGGCGCGTGGCGTCGGGCGCGTCCAGCGTCTTGCACACGCGGAAGATGTTGCTGACGATGTCCTCCGCCGCGTATCCCAGCTTGCACAGTTTTGCGATCACCTGCGGACATATAACATTGTCACATTTGTATACACTTCTGATTCACTTGACTGTCCTTAATGAGAGAATCTGAGAAAATAGAATAGGTGTGGACCTTGTAAGCCTCGTGGATGTCCTGACGCAGGCAGGCTTCTAACATGCCCCGCACCAGCATGGGGTGCGGCTCGTCGCACACCTTGAACACGTGGTCACTGCTGACGTGCGCGAAGCCCTGCGCCGTGGACTGCAGGTTGTTGAGCGCCGCGCGCAGGTCGCCCTGCGCCGTGAACACTACGGCCGACACTCCCTCTTCCGTGTATGACAGATTCTCCTTCTCGCAAACTTCCAGTACCTTTGGATGTATGTAATACATAAAAAGTGAACATTTTCAGCTTGTTTTCGAGCTTCAAATGA
The DNA here is from genome assembly GCA_949126895.1 of Eilema caniola. Classification (NCBI taxonomy): domain Eukaryota; kingdom Metazoa; phylum Arthropoda; class Insecta; order Lepidoptera; family Erebidae; genus Eilema; species Eilema caniola. The sequence continues at coordinate 28,843,506 of OX421465.1, forward strand.
TTTTACTAAATAATTGAAGGTGTTATGCAAGAACAGCCACCTTGGCGAGTATCTGCGCGTCGGTGAGGCGCGAGTAGCGGAGCACGGCACAGCGTGACTGGATGGGCTCGATGATTTTCTCAGAGTTGTTAGCGGCGAGCGCGAAACGCGTGGTGTGCGAGTACAGCTCCATGGTGCGGCGCAACGCCTGCTGAGCGCCCTCTGTCATGCTATCCGCCTCATCGAGGATCACAATCTTATGACGTCCAGGGGGTAAAGTCACCTGAGAATTCATTTAGTTAGATTACAAATAAATTAAACAGGATGACTGTATTAAGTTTGGATTGCAGTTCATACAAAATGAAATACTTCAATCCATACTATTATCTCTTGTAATCTGATGTTGGTGTACAATTAAGAGTTGGCTATCTATCTATGGGAAATTAGCAAACTGTGAAATGTTCAATAAAAGGAATATTAGTTAAGTGAAGTAGTTACAATCTAGTGCTTGAATCAATAATGTATTCACTGATACCCTGATTTGACTGATTTGTATATGATGATGATTAAATTATGCCGCCTGAAATGTGTCGGCATTATGTCAGTCAAAGGTAACAGCAACCAAGTAACACCAGTGAGCATGTTTCTCCATGTACAAGGCCACAACAAAATGATCTAGGTATACCAAAAGGGCAAGGGGCCTTCCTTGACCACTAAGTCAAATTCCAGTGCCACATGATCTTTGTGCTATGTCACAAGGACAGGGCAAGAAACTAGTTCCATTTTCTTTGTCATTCATACCTATAATCATCCTAATCGAATTGTACTTCCTAATTTGTGGTGTGTAAATCATTGCATGTCTCTCTCTGATAAAAAGAGAATGTTACCTTCTGCTGCGCAAACATCTTAATTTTGTTGCGTACGATGTCGATGCCGCGGTCATTGGAGGCGTTTAGCTCGAGTACGGCGTCGCGGAAGGCCGGACCCAGCAGGGCGCGCGCCAGGCACAGGATCGTGGTGGTCTTGCCGACGCCGGGCGGCCCGGCGATGATGATGTTGGGCGCGTTGCCCGTGCGCGCGAACACTGCCAGCCGCGACACCGTATCCTCATTGCCCACGATGTCGCTAAAAGTGACCGGCCGGTACTTCTCTATCCAAGGTAAATGGGACACGGGTTTATTTGTACCGCTCGAGCTAGCACTCGATTTAGCAATCTTCGGTGTCGCTTCGTCCACTTCCATAATAGTAACATCATCTTCACTCATGGTAAGAGTACATACAAATTCAAAAAAACTAAATAACACTAATGAATTCCAATATTTTACTTTGCGCGCTAACCGTCCAAAGAAACGTCGTACAAAGAGTATAACGTCATACGTCATTTGGCAATGTCTGTCATACAATTTTCCAAAGATTTATTCCATCTATTGTACACTGACCCTTATTTTTTGTGTCGATTTGAAGCGCTACATTTGAATGTACAGAGAATTAATTAGTTTTCAAATAGCCGTTTGTTATTTTTACCGATAAATTAGACGCCGCCAACTAGTTTAATCAGCCGTTCGATTAACTGACTAAACGGCGCCATTCAATGAACGGCCTGAATGATATTCAGCCATAACGTTTATTACAACATTAAATTGAATAACTTGGCTGGCTAATGCTTAGGCCAATCGTAAGGTGGATCACTACCCCGAAATATGATAGAAAATTACATTACATACATTATCTTACACCCAGGTCATAAAATCCTGCAAAAAGTCCTAACATGAAAATGACAACAAACTAAAAGTACACTATAAACACTTTGGCTGCTCTTCAAATTCAACTGTTTATTGGTTTATATGGAAGTACTAGCTGTCGCCCGCGGCTCCACCCGCGTGGATGTCGGTTATCGCGAATCGGACTATAATTTGAGATTTAAACTATCCTGTCTCTCAAGTTGGATCGAACTGCACATGGTGTGCGAATTTTATTATAATCGGTTAAGTGGTTTATGAGTCCATTGAGAACAAACATTGTGACACGCGACTATTTTAAGATTACTTGTACTTTCACAGGTTATTTACTTAAGTACTTAGTTCAAAAACCAACAAAAACTGAATTCTTGGCGGAATCGTTGAGATCGCCATAGTTTAAAGGAAAAAAAGGACAGTGAATTGACAATTGACATATTGACATTGACAAGCAAGTTTTGAGTTGATTCTGCTGTTGTTTCAATTGTGTAAACAATATAATAAATTACTTAATTGTGCTGTTTCACGAAGAAATACAAACATTTATAGAGTTGATCACAACAGATTTCAATTTAATATTAATTTCTAGTAGCTGGAAACTTAATTACGGTGCGGGTGATCTCAGTTCGGGGATGGTGAATCATCACTCCAAATAGTTGTCAACTGCTGTTATTGAACTATCGCTAGCTAGCGATCCACTCTACCAGGTGAATGTTAAGCATATTTCTAAAGAGGAAAAGATCTGTGAACCGTTTCTGACATTTGCATTCAGTCTAAATGTTATCTCTTCATCTTAAGATTGTAATTATATACAAGCTATCAATGTGCACAATTGATCACCCATAATCATAATATTTATTCTGTGGATCATAGGTTAGTTATAAAGGTCTTATAAGCTATATTACGTACTCTATGTCCTCCCACATGTGGTTTACAGATTATTATACTAAATAAAATAAATTAATAATAATAAATTAAATTAAAATTCATTTATTTTCAGACCATTGATCCATAGTGTTAGTAACAATTTAACTTAAGAACTAATGTTAGTAAGTAGAAATAATAAACAACAACAACATTCCATTACCTGTGACACGTGTGGAGTGTCATCCAGTGCTGCAACAAGGGGGAGTCCCACCTTTCCTTAAACACATTCTGGAGACTGTTGGTGCTGCAGCAGAGGCGTGCCAATGCAGAGGCCGAATGCTTTCTCATAATTGCATAGAAGTCGTTTGGTTCCTGATGCACTGCACCTCTGCAACAGCCCCAACTGCATCCTGAATGTGTTATTATACTGAACGCACAGGTCGCTGTATGCTCACAGAGTGTAACACGACCACAGGCTGCACGTGTAGAAGGAATAAATATATATAAAAATAATTAATAAATTATTTATTTATGGATTGATACAAATACTCAAAACCATAACCAAAAGATGATTGATACAAATACTCAAAACCATAACCAAAAGATGATTGATACAAATACTCAAAACCATAACCAAAAGATGATTGATACAAATACTCAAAACCATAACCAAAAGATGATTGATACAAATACTCAAAACCATAACCAAAAGATGATTGATACAAATACTCAAAACCATAAAAATAACATAAAGATGCCCTCCCTGCAGGAACTCTGTTACAGGCTTCCTGTGATTATTGGTAATCAACTTGCTTAGTCCTGGTATAGCCTGGAGGTGATGTAATTGTAACAATAGATCTGATTTAAAGACAAATCAGATTTTTACCTCACACCAATAATTATTTAAAGATACAATGGCCATTAAATAGCTTATATTCATATGAGGCGAAACCATGAACAAGTAGGGTGAGTTGTGAATGAAAAGTCACAAATGTGCTGAACCCTTCATAGAGTCTAGCATTGGCAGCCTTGATATTGCAACTGGATATGAGGGAAAAGTTTCCAGAGATCAATAATGTAATTAAATAGTTTTGCGTCAAAAGAAGTGCACTTTTGGAACCTACCTACTACTACCAATAACAACTACTACCAACACACATTTTTCCATTGACTGATTAAGATTGCATGACCGATGTGTACCTATCAAGCCTGTTGGAGCCTGTCAAACAATGGATCACTATTAAAGCCCTTTTAGCATCTAAAATAATAGCTTTATTTCTATGGGTTTGGGTATCACTTACATCTTACATATTATTTCCATCAGACGAAGTGACATCAAATGTGAAACTGGGAGCCATGAGAGAACATATAAATAATAATATTTTAGTTTAAAAATGAGTAGTTTTGCAATTGTTATTATATTAATATAATTGCAGCCCAATTTCAGGTTACAGCACAAGTTAAGATGGAGTGGTTATTTGGTCACCGCATGACGCCTGAGGAGATGCTGCGCAAGAACCAGCGCGCGCTCAACAAGGCCATGCGCGACCTGGACCGCGAGCGCATGAAGATGGAGCAGCAGGAGAAGAAGGTCATCGCTGACATCAAAAAACTGGCCAAGGAGGGACAGATGGTCAGTAGCTCATGGTACCATAGTCATTTACAGTTCATGTGACAGTTGAACATTGAAATCAAACTGTAATGGATGTTATCACAGTTTATTTTTTATTATTAAATTTAATACAATGACTGCAAAACGGCAGATATAATGATTTTATACTTCAAATACTGCAGGTAAGACTGGTCAACTACATAGTGTAATACACAACCTTGGCATTCTTAGTGCTACGTAAACAAGGAAGTCCACCTTTTAGCAGTTTAGTTTGTTGCTACAGGTAGGAGTATAGGACTAACACTTGTACTTATAATATCCCCATGTGCAGGATGCCGTGAAGATAATGGCGAAGGACTTGGTGCGCACGCGGCGCTACGTGCGCAAGTTCATGCTGATGAAGGCCAACATCCAGGCGGTGGCGCTCAAGATCCAGACGCTCAAGTCGCAGAGCACCATGGCGCAGGCCATGCGCGGCGTCACGCGCGCCATGGCCACCATGAACCGCCAGCTCAACATGCCGCAGATACAGAAGATCTTGCAGGTACCGCTACCACTCTGCGGCACTAGCACGTGCGTGTTACAGGCGTGATATGTAGAGCTATTCGTTTTTTTTCTGGAGCTTTTACTCTCAAATCATTTATAAAATAACCAAATTTTTACAATACTTTTTTGCTATATTTTATTGTTAAAGTGGCCCGATCACGCCTAACGGTATCGAAATGTGGGTGTAAGAGGACTGTATACCCGCATTTTGCCAGCCATAAGCTTTTGAATACACCGTTGAGGTCAAACAGGCTAAGTACATTTATGTGAGTAACAAAATGGGCCCGACGTTCCGTCTGCAGGAGTTCGAGAAGCAGTCGGAGATAATGGACATGAAGGAGGAGATGATGAACGACTCCATCGACGAGGCCATGGAGGGCGACGACGACGAGGAGGAGAGGTGAGCGCGCCACTAGTATCCATATGTGGACAGTCATATGACGTCACTCCGCCTGACGGTCCATAGAGCTACGACGGCCACCGTAACTACTGCCAATAGGGCTGACATACGGTCTGCAGTTTATGTTTAAATACAGATGTCATGTAAACCGATATAAATAAAATTCCTTCCGGTTTGCCAAAACAGACTGAGAATGTAATGTATATGGTAGTCAACAAAGGAGACACTGACCGTGACTGTTTCATATAAAGTCGTATGTAATGGTGCAACCGTGTCTTCTTTGTAGATACATGTATAAATTTAAAAACTAACAGCATTGTAGGAGAATGTAAACACAACTGTGTGTATTATGTGTTAGATTTAGGCCGGAATTCACCAGTGGAACTCGGTTTACGTTTAACTAACCAAACTGAAAGTTTATATATCCTATACAGTGAGTCATTTAGTGAACTAGCATTTATATACATTGGTGAAGTCCTGTCTAAACCTGTGTGGCCATGCCACGGGTTGTGTTTAATATAGTGCCGTTCGGCATGTACTGTTTGTATGTACTACATAGTGTGTGTGTGTGTTGCAGCGACGTGGTGGTGTCGCAGATCCTGGACGAGCTGGGGCTGCAGCTCAACGACACGCTGTCGGGCCTGCCGCAGGCCACCGGCTCGCTCTCCGTGCCCGGTCAGTGCCATCCTCACACCAGCTGCCCCCCCCCCCCCCCCCTCTCGTACCTCGGAGCAGGCGCCCCGCCCGCTGTACTCGCGCCGCAGTACTGCGCGCGCCAACATGAGGAGCTCTACACATTTTTAAACAGTACCATTTACCTAAATGAGTATTCTCGTTAACCACCCTAACTAAGCTGAATTGTAGGTCTAACTTCCCGCCCGAACATGAAGAGCACTTGAGCACTCGGATACAGGCAGTAGGCTCACTGGCCGTGCGCACTGGGCGGGAGCACGCGTTCGTAGTACACTTAGTACTTATAAAGCTGAGTAGTCACCTGGCCGTGTAGCATGTAGCATCCAACCTCACCGCGTGTTTAGCTACCTCCGTGCTCCCGGATCTCGCCTTCGTGCTCGCCGTGATACCGCCACTCGCCTCCGTGCTCACTAGATGCAGTATCATATACATTCCATGCTACACGGCTAGGTGAGTACCCTGCTCCAGTTGCTATACAGGGTGTAATCGTTAAGTGTGTCCATGCGATTATTCCGTAACTATCACAGATATCAAAAACCTTTAAACTGATATCGAAAGTACGTTACCTAATGAATAAAATGACATCAATAACTTTTTAAAAATCAAACGAGAGGTATCTAATATTTTGACATTAAACACTCCCATACATTTAGTATGAGATTAGTAGAAAGGTTTTAGGTACGTACACCAGAAGGGACTTCTCTGTCTAGGTACTCTCTTCTGTAGGCGATAATGGCCGCTCTTTTGTTACAATCATATTTGTAGTCAATTTTTAACACATCTCTCTTTTCTCTTTTGGAATATGCCATTTTGCAATCATCACGATTATTAACGCAAATTAAAAAAAAACAACGATAAATTGGTGGGAACAACAACCCGAGATAAAAGTTTTGAATTTAGAACGAACATCAAAGAGTATCTTTTTTTTGTAGTGCTTTTCAGTTAGCTCAAATTACTTAATGCGATATTAAAACACGGTTTATTACTAATTTCAAGTGGTACCTAAGATAATTATTTTACACATGTATCTATTTGTAAATCATCATTGTCATATTATACGTAATCATAAAATATGATTAAGGTAAAATGGGTACTAGATCACTTAAAATAAGGAAACTAAAACCTTTCTACTAATCTCATACTAAATGTATGGGAGTGTTTAATGTCAAAATTTTAGATACCTCTCGTTTGATTTTTAAAAAGTTATTGATGTCATTTTACTCATTAGGTAACGTACTTTCGATATCAGTTTAAAGTTTTTTGATATCTGTAATAGTTACGGAATAATCGCCTGGACACACTTAACGATTACACCCTGTATATGGCGAATAAGTGGTAACAATGTCACGTTGTCCCCACAGCGGCGAAGAGCCCGCAGGCGGCGGCGGCGGCGGCGGGCGGGGGCGGCGGCGCCGGGCCGTCGGACGCCGACGCCGAGCTGCAGGCGCGCCTCGACAACCTGCGCCGGGAGTAGCGCCGGGGCCTTGTTACTTGTTGCCTAGCTGTAGTGGGGAATGCTTCGTGTATCGGGACACATATCTTGGACCTAGACTGGCGCGCGCGGAATGTTTTGTAATAATGTATGCTCGGTGAGTTTGAGCTCGTCCACGGCCGTAGCACCCCGAGCTATCCTGAAAAGACCCCCAAGCAACGTGTGCTGCGCGTATAGAGCACTTTTAGCGCAAATTTTAGGTCAAAGATATGTCTCGAAGGTATACTACTGCTGTGCGCCGCGGCGCCGCCCCAGTGCTGCTGACGTTTAGTTGCGTGTAACTGACGATGGTGAGTGTGGTGATCGGCAAACTTCGTGACAATGTACTCACACTGCGGCTGTACTTGTAGGTCTGTCTCTTTGGCGCCGATCGTACACTACATTAAATTAATCACAACTTCAATAACTTTTAAACTATCGCGTTCCACGATACACAAGGATGTTACCAGGAGGTGACGCCCGGTACAAGTATACCATGATCGCGTCACCTCCTGTTAACATCCTTGGATATCGTGGAACGCGATAGTCTCATACCAATTTGCCTGACTTTTCAGTAATCAAAGGTATGTATGTACCTGTATCGTGATCGCGTTAATTCCTCAAAGAACATTATTGTACTAAAAGGACTTTGGTTCCTTCGCTAGGCCAGGTAGTGCACATGCGCGAACTTTAGTTCACGAAGTTTGCCGATAGCTATAGTCTTAAGTTCGTTGAACGCCTTTTTGCTGCCAATATCTCGTCGACTCCTGAACAAAACCGTATCGATCAGTGAGATCTCGCCGTTAGTGAGTCCACGGCAGCCCCGCGGCTACACGCGGCGCACGTCTACATGTAAATATATTTATCTACTCTGATACTATAATACAAAGATTATAAAATTGAAATCAAAACTCTTACGACAAACATTACGCACAGGCCAAAAAAAAGTTTTATTACGATACAGGTCTTGTATGGACACCTATATCATAAAATAACTTTTTAATCATAACGATACACCTATACAACCTCCATCTGGACTAAACCTCTACTTTAAAAAAAGAATCCGCCGATTCGGGAAAAAAAAAGAAACACGCATGCGCAATCGATGTTTGCGCTTTGGCGCGAACATTTTTCTTTTTTGTTCTATACATTTAAATTAAACAAAGTTTGGTTTGGTTTGTAAAATAAATTAGTTTATGTATTATAGTATGAAAGTAGATAAAGTAGTGTATGACACTGTACATAACTTGGTCTTATAACACTCGTGTGATAATATAAAAAAAACTCGCCTACGGCTCGTTTTTTTAAAACACTCTCGTGTTATAAGAACCCTTATTATGCAACAGTATCATAAACTACTATAATGTTCACTTATAATAGCTTGTACAAACATTGTGACGTCATACTCGTACGTGTTCCTGAACCGTGCAATATATGCACTATAATATATTAAATACATATAATTAGGCCTCATTAATACAGCTACGCTTTATATATTTGTACACTCGACGCCAGACAGCTCCAAGTGTGAAACGGCACAAACACCATGTGACGTCACTAGGCATGTTCAATGATCAAGAGCCAATGGTTGCTCCAGTTGGGCACGCCAGGACGAGCTTCACTACAACGTCTCAAAATGATCTCAATACCAAGGTGTTAGGAGCAAATCAAAATGATTTACCGATTCAAATTTGTATTAGTGTCCGAACTAAAGGTGTGTACCACTTACCAAATATATTAGGGGAACAGTCAGTCAACAGGAAGGGGGAAATCAAGGCATTAAGCTTATTGTGCTCGTCAAGATCTATCTGATGCGGAGGGTACGCGCAGGCCTGGGCGAGCCTAGCCAGTACACACTCTTTGTTAAGTTATTGTATACAATAATTAAGTTTATATAAGTATATTACAATAAATATTTTTACACAGACTCGTGTTGTTATTTGTGCGTGGGAAAACAAACAACATTCAGCAGTTCAGATCATATATTACATTCAATTGTATAACTATAGCTAATTAATATAACCCTTCACAAAATAGTACACGTCCATCGTTGTATAGTGTACGAATGAACAGATGTCATCTAAAGAGAGTGGGCGCGGGACCCGGGCCCAGTGCGCGTGGGAGAGCCGCAGAGATACTGTCTGTACATGTACCGCGCGCAGGGGGAACGCTCCCGGAGCCGAAGGGAGGCTCGCCTGGTTGAATTCTGGGTGCACATACTTAGCCCCGATAAACAAGTACCTACACAATATACGACCAACTTACAACAGCCTCTGCCTCAGTGGAGATGCTTCACATAGCCCGATTTCAAGCCGTCAGATCCGTACAGTCGACAAAAGAAATACAGTCGCACCTTTGCATAAATAAATAAATACCTACAACTATGTATATACATAAATAAATATAAAAAAACTTTATATGAAGAAGTATAATTAATAAGTATCTACGTACCTACTCTCTTTTTTTTTTCGTCACTACAGTTCGATGCGTTTACACCTTCGTAAAGGTGCCTCCCGCACCCGTGTCTCCTTCGTGGACTGTACGGCGCGCACGTGTCCACTGCTACATGTTATGTACAAATCGTGCATAGTTAACAATATGAGATAGTTTCACTTATCACAACATTATACCTAAAGGTACTACAATAATACAGTTATAAAAATATTCCTGAAACAATATTGATATCACAGCGACTGATTCGCCCGGCCGCGAGACTCCATACAGCCATAAATAAATACTATAAATATGATACAACTATTACTTACTACAGGTAGGTTCTCTTACTCAGCTATATTCATTTTCCTATTACCTACTTTAGTTTAACATTTAATCGGCAGTCGCTACTGCGAAGACTTTACATTTAAAATCAGATTTATTTCTCCTACAAGAACCTATCACTGGAATACAATGACGCTGTGACGTCCAGGGCGCTCGGAGGGGCCCAATATGAGCTGTCCCCGAGACCCCAGGGCCCAAGCGCGCGTGACGACGACGTGCCGGTGGGCACACGTGGCACTAGCGAGCGGCATGTCCCCAGTACGTCTCGCACTCGCAAGGCGCGCCAGCGACGCGTGAAGGCCGCTCTCGTTAACTCCTTACAAAATACTCATACATACTCTATACCTGTACATATTATAGGTATCATGTAGGTATTTATTGTTGATATATTTCGCACCGGTGTCACCCCATTGACCTAACTAGGGATTTTTCCTATGGTGGGCCATGAATCGGTCGGACGTAGCAAGGTGGTCACTGACTATCAGTGAAACTTTGGGCCCTGCTTTGAGCCGGGCACCGGGCACGTGGCTGTAGCGGCGGTAAGACCCACCATGCAGGACTGGCTACCGGCCCACCCAGAATGATTCCCACTCGGTAAAAACTTTTTTTTTATTTGCACTTGAAGGCTTTTAATTCTGGGTTATTACGGTAAATTCTAAAAAAAGTCAATTATTTCTTTAACTATTGATTTTCAGCCATACATAACATATGGGGGGGGGGGAGTCAAAATTGTAGCATTTTGGGTCCTCTAACACCCCTGACAGGCCTGTCTTTTCAAAAGATAACGCGTTATTTACCTCTTAATGCAACAAAAAACACTGTATATATCTTAAAACACTGTATCTATTCAACTATTATGGGTCGGAATTGTTCCTTTTTTAGGTATTTTACATTCATTTTTTGCAGAACTGTCCTGCAAAACGTGACAATTTAAGTATGTGACACAAAAACAATAGAATTAGACAAGATAACTCTTAATACTACCTGTGTAGGCAGATTCTCCAACATGATCGCTATCTTCGAATTGATTCCGACATAACCTCCATCTCTAAAGTCTTCCACTGTTTTTTTAGCTTAGCATTTAGAGGAAATAAATACACTTCACTAACATTACATCCTGGTACTGAACAATGCGGCATTCTAGAGAATATCATAAAAAATCGTCAGACAAACAAATCTACGTAGATGACAGCTAACATTAGCCATTACGACGATGCGCCCTCTACAGGGATAGAAGCGCAGTTGGCATCCCCATTGAAACAAACTGGGATAGGTACCTACTTCCTACTTATGGCCCGTGACCACCATGGCTGCTGAAAAGCGACCAAAACATAATCCTCCTTCTGCGAGCCGGTCATGCTCGTGAAGGAGACAGCAGAGCGGGCGGGGCGCGATGAGCGAGACAGACTCGCGGATATCGCTGCCCGCGCCCACCACGAGCGCGGCCCTGAGGGCGACGGGTGGAGCCACCCGTCGCCCTAGCAGGCCACGGCGGCGTCGCGGCCCCGTACCGGGGGCGAGTCGGGAACCGAGAGGGAAGGCCCTGGGTCAGCCGGGGTGCGAGTGATATGTCGCACGAAAACCTCACCTTCGGCCTAGCACTACGACCCACAGACGGCATGCGGTTTAGTCGGTTCGAGTCCGACATAACCTCCCCCTCCGTCTGCGGAGGTTGTATCCGTGTGGATTTACCGCACGTAAAAAAAAGGAAGGGCTAGGCCCAAAAAGTTTTGCCTTGACGTCGCGCTGGGTGACATGCGTACAAAGTGGAATCAGGAAGAGCCGGAAGGCGGACCGTGAGCTCCGAAGGCATCTCAGCCTCGGATGCAATCATCATGATGATGATGATGCTGCAGGTAGTGCACACCGACCGACGTAATGTTATAGAGACGACGCCAACGCGACTTGTAAACGCTTACAAAATATACTGTCTACCAACATCATAACAAAATATCTACTACTTACAACTAGAGCGTCGCCGCAGCCCCACGGCCCGCGGGGCGCCGCGGCGCTCTCCTTACGAGCTAGGGGAAGAGCGAGCTGTCCATGACGAAAGCCACAGTTCTTAATAATACGTTATACGTAGCCTACCCAATGTCCATAGTCCATAGCGGCATATCTTTATGGAAGTATCTAAATACATTAGCACAGTAATTTACCGTGACATATTAGGATCAAGTTTCTGTGTAGGTAGGTACCGTACCGTACCTACTCGGGATATGAATGTTCTTAGTTTAATAACTATGTTCGATACAGTTGATTATTCCTCATTTAACACTGCTCCTTCTGCGTGCGTCGGCGGCGTGCGCCGGGGCCGCCGGGACCGACGGGACCGCCGGGGTGTCCGGGGCGGCGGGCGGCGCGTCGAGCGCGCTGAGCGCGATGCCCAGCTGCGCCAGGTAGTACGTGGACATCACCAGCACCTGAGCACAGCGTTACAAGCGTGATACATGATAAATAAAAAGAAAACAGGTAGAAGCGACGTGGGAACGAAGACTTCGACCGCTTCAGTGTGCCTCGACATAGCGCAGGGCGGAGGCTCACCTGCTTGTAGGGTAGGGGCCCGCCGAACAGGCTGTAGCCGAGCAGCGCGTCCGACAGCAGGAACAGCAGCGCGCCCGCGCCGGCCGCGCGCCCCCGCGCCGCGCCGCGCCACGCCATGGTGGCCAGCAGCAGCGAGTAGGCGGGCACCAGCAGGCGCAGCGGCCCGGGCGGCGCCAGGCGCGGCAGGAAGGCCGCCGTGGCGCCGTACAATGCCAGCGCGCGCCGCCAGGCCAGCCGCTGCCAGCCGAAGGCCGCCAGATAGGCCGTGTGCGCCAGCGCAAAGGCCGCCATGCCGGCTACGAAGCCCTGCGGCCACACCAGCAGCGCGTCACCCAGCGCCGACAGCGCCAGCCCCGCCGCCACGCGCCGCGCGTAGCCCGCCCTGCCGACCGACCGGTAACGCTCACTGCTCAACGCTCCGGCGTGTGCCAGAAGCGTACAGCACTTAGAGAAACAGAGCATCTCCCTCTCCAGATTAGTCTACCGTGTTCATGATTTACAGCGGTTCAGCGACCGCGACCCGGCAGTCGCGAGGGCGAACGCTGTGCATGGGTTGAACAGTGGAGTCTTATGTTTTTAAATTCTTAGCAAAAATTGTCCGGACGATGACCTCGCTAGTACAGCTTTTCGAGAATATGAATAATTATCACATTATAATTTAGAAAAAAAAATGTACCAATAAGTAGTGTATCCGATGTCGAGCAGGTAGGTATTTACTAAGAAAGAAAGAAAACCGTTTATTAATCATACGCACAGGAGAAAATACCAGTAGGTACTAGCTTAACTAAGTAAACTACTCGTTGCGTAACAAGCGAGTGTTTCTTTTCTTGTCCAACCACTTATAAAGTAAGTGCCACAAACATATATATTCTTTATCGCGTGATAGCGGTCATCAGCGCTTGACCCCTACTCTATTGTCTTGTGACCATCAATGTGTTATTCTTTGTACTTATTATCAAAACATTAACGCTTTCATTGTCATACTATACGTATTTAGGTATAGCGTTGGATTTGTTGACGTGTCGAAGATAAGTGGTGACTAGTGAATGTTAAATGAATGACATGTTAATACAAAGGGCGGCATGTTCCTACGCACACATGGTCATATCGCAACAAATGAGTAGGTATTACCTATTTACATTATTTTAGCCCGACGTTTCGGCTATTTTTCAGTAGCAATGGAGCCATGGTCGCAGGGTGGGTCACTAAGAATGGTAATTGTCACCATATTTGAAGTGTAAGTCGTCTCAAAGTATTCGAACTATGATATTGCACTCACTGTGTCGTCGACGTCAGTTGTGTTTTTCCTTACATTTAATTAAGTGCATGACTGGGTCCCAGCCCGGTGGTACGCTCTAACCGCAAAATATAGAAGTTGCTACAGAGCAACTTCTATATTTTGCGGTTGGAGCAATCCTGAGGCTCCAACCATCTTCTCTACTATATTAGGGTGTTGTAATTGCAATAGCCTCGTGGATCACAACCATTCTAGTTGTGTATTGTACGACTGACGCTACGCTACCACCAGAGAATAACTGACCTCACTACATGTGATACTGTCGGAAGTTTAAATCGAATATCATATTCGTTGTTTCCGACCTATGCGTCATAAGTACCGAGTGTACCGAGTGCGAGGACTAGTGTCGCCAACCGGCAACTGCTCGATACCTATACCACAGCCTTCTTCTTACTTCGTACTGCCTAAAGTTTGAAAAGATTAATTATGTTTTATTTTGTAGTCATATATTTTCCCTTCTTCAATTTCACATCTCTGGAGTTTAACTAAAGTTCACAAGTAAAACTGCATTGTTGTGATCGAAACAATGACTTAATCTGGTCTCTGACCTGCCTCACGCGCCGATCATTGTTTTAAATCACAACCAGTAGTCGATAAGATAGCCGCCCCATTGGGTGCCGTGTCGCTAATCTTATCGGTGGTGCGAATGACCCGCGCCGCGAGTTGGGGGCTAGGGGGGCGGTAGGGCGGACACTGACTTGTGCGGCGGCAGCGCGGCGGCGTGCAGCGCCACCACCAGCAGCAGGCACAGCACGGGCGCGCACTTGGCGGCCACTGCGGCGGCGCCCGGCGGCGGCGCGCCCTCGCCCAGCGCCACGAAGTACACGCACACGCACTTGAAGAAAGGCAGCAGCCGCCCGCGCACGCCCAGCCGGCTCACCTGCGCCACACACCACTCCGCTTACTGACCACTGTACTACTAGCACACACATCTTGGACCTAACTTTGTAATAGCCTGTGCTCGGTGAATGTGAGAAGAAGCCCCCCGCGCTATTCTCAAAAGACACCCAAGAAACATGTACTACGCGTATAGAGCACATTTTAGATCCAAGTTAAACAATATGTTCCGAGCAATACATGACTACATTACTACATTGTCATCCTACTTAGTGTGAAACAGTATTTCCTTGTAATGCTGTTTAACACCAAGACAAGCGATTCCCTTTCTCAAGTAACTTTTTTATGATTGGATTGCGAACGGATAAAGTGCATCGTTCAGGCGGGACTTGAGTCCGCACACACTCCCTATACCTATCCCACCTGAGCGATTCACTTTTCCAATCCTTATTATGGATTTGGATTGTAAGCCTAATGGGGATGCCGACGCAAAACTAATTGTAAATGGCAGCAGCATATGACCAAACAACAATAACCATCTCTTCTGTGACAATAACAAACTCATAGCTGTCAGATTTGAAGAGACAAACAATGAAATCTACGTAAATGACAGCTAACGTTGGCCATTGAGCACTATGATTGCAAAGCTATAGATAGAGTGTTGTTGTTCTGCTAATTTTCTAACACTCTCCTAAGCGTATGTAGCAATGTTACCAATGTACTTTGGTCTTCATTCCTTCCTCCTCACCTCCAACGACAATGGCGAGTAGCAGACTCTTCTTGAGGGCGCAACTTCCTGTACATCCGATGTCAGTACGTAGTACCAGGAAGAGAGACCTTGCCCAACGAGCCTACTGAATGAGCGTCACAGTTACATCTCAGATTTCATTGAATGATTTTAAGAGGAATTCAGGAAGCTGCATATTGACACGAGTGTAGGAATTACAAGACGCAATTCATGGCAAAATAAGTTCACGTGATGTTACTTTTCACAGCCACTGCAGGACAACCTCAATAACCTTGGTATCGATGTTCGCTGCAAACTGAATAACAAAAACTACATCGAGAGTATCATCGAAACAGCCTCGCGTAAACTCGGAGTCCTGAACAGAGTGAGACGGTTTTTCAGGCCGGAGCAACGGCACAGAATAATTAATAGTACTAACGTAACATCGGTGTCTTGGCAACGGTGTCTTCTATGCAATGTTCCTGCGTGGAATGCTCTCGACAGGTTGCAGCCACGTGCGGTCCGCATTATCGGAAATCCTGAGGTCACGAGTACCCACCCTCGCGTATACCCTTGCAGATGCGTAGAAATGTTGCTTCCTTGGCAGTATTTTACCGTCTCTACCATGGTGAATGTTCTCAAGAGCTATTCCAATCCAATTAGTCCCACCTCTCCTTTCCTATACAGGACGACACGTGCAGGACTTAGATGTCACCCGCATACGGTGCAGAACATTCCTTCTAGAACCAAGACTCCTTCCTTTGTCGCACCATTAAGACCTGGAATTCCTTGCCAGTTCACGTGGTTCCCTCTTCCTACAGTCCCGGGTCCTTTAAGCGGGGCGTGAAAAAGCATCTGATGAAGCCGTCAAGCTGAGTGCCACCATTGTTAACATGGCACGTGTATATAATGGTGGCCCTCTTTCCTGAGACTTTGCCTTCAGCTTACCATCAGGCGAGGTAAAGTCAAATTGACGTGACCTATATATACAAGAAAATAAAAAAATAAAAAACTTCATAAAACTGACGATAGTAGTTAGGTACAAGTTGCGAATATACCTAAGCAAGGAACGTCGTCGCCGCCAGCCAACACGACGGTCCGCGCCTACGGAAGCATCTCACCCGAATTTCAACTCTCTTCGCGTGATTCCTGTACATCATAATCACACCATAAACGCAGCGACGCACTTACACTTGAAGAGTGTTGCGAGAGCTGCGAGGGCGAAACCCTTCAGAAGAATAATCGAGACTAAAATAATTCTCTTTTATTTCACAACCGCTGCATCTAAGAAATGTCAAAAATATCGACTATCCTCAAGATACCCCACTCCTCCTCTATATACTAAACACATGAGAGGTTTTCCTCCACATGCGTTTAGATTTAGGTAGAATCAAAGAATCAAAAAATATATTTCGTTCATTCAGTTTAGGCACATAAAGAGCACATATAAACGTCAAAATTTTACAATCATGTCAGATTTAGTTAAAATAATCTACACAACTATTATAAAGAGAAAAGATTTGTATGTTTGTAATGAATTAACTCAAAAACTACTATGCCGATTTCAAAAATTATTTCATTGGAAAGCTACATTCACCCTGAGTTACATAGGCTATATTGGATTTCCACGGGAACGTGTTTACCATCCGTGCGAAGCCGGGCGGATAGCTAGTATTAAATAAAATAAATCCATACTAATATTATATATGCGAAAGTAACTCTGTCTGTTTGTCTGTATGTTACGCTTTCACGCCTAAACCACTGAACCGATCTTGATGAAATTTGGTACAGAAGTATATTAGAGCTTGAGAACGGACATAGGCTACCTTTTATCACGACAAAGGGGGTTTAAGGGGGGGAAATAGGGGATGAAAGTTTTCATGAAAGTTTGTCATTTCTGAAGATGTCTTAATGAAATTTGGTACAGAGGTAGATTAGAGCTTGGGAACGGACATATGCTATCTTTTATCGCGAAAATGGAGGTATGGGGGGGGGGTAATAAGGGATGAAAGTGTGACAGTTTTGAAGATATCCTGATGAAATTTGATACAGGGATTATTTACAGCTTGGTAACGGACATATGCTACCTTTTATCGCGAATAATGTGGTAAAAGGGGGGGGGGGGGATTAGGACTAGCTAGTTAATATGAAAGTTTGTAATTTTTTTGAAATTTGAATTGAAATTTGATACAGAGATGGAGTAGAGTTCGAAAATGGACATAGGCTACCTTTTATTGCGAAAAAGGGAGTTGAAGGGGTGGAATAGAGCTAGGGTATGTAAGTTTGACAATTTTGAAGATATCTTGATGAAATTGGTATAGAGATGGATTAGAGCTTGGAAATGGTCATAGGCTACCCCTTATCGCGAAAAAAGGGATAGAAGGGGGAGAGGGAAAGGGGAATAGGGCTATAGGATTAAAGTTTCTCATTTTTCAATGGCACAAAAAAGGGGTGAATGTGGCATAAATAGTAAGAATTTCTTTTAAGATGACCTCTTGAAATTTCGGAATGGACAAAGTCGAATCTCGAACCAAATATAGAAGCGAGTGGAGAGGCGAGTAGAGATTGTTATAGGGACGAGTAGATAGGCGTGTAAAGATCGAAAGTCGAGTAGAGTCGACTACAGGGGCGAGTAGATATGCGACTATAGAGCCAGTGGAGAGGCGAGTATAGAATCAAATAGAATGCAGTAAAGGGTTGAGTAGAGAGGCGAAGAGGGAGGCGAGTGGAAAGATGAATGTAGTGGCGAGTAGAGATCGAATAGAGATTCGAATAGAGGTACGAGTAGATAGGCGAGTGGGAAGAGTCAAGTAGAGAGGCGAAAAGAGAATCGAATGGATGGGCAAGTAGAGAGGCCAATGGAAAGGCGAGTATAAAGAAGAGTATAAAGTCGAGTAGAGAGGGGAACAGAGAAGTCAGTAGAGAGCCTAGTATAAATTCAAGTATAGAGGCGAGTAGAGAGTCGATTATAGAGGCGAGTAGAAAGTCGAGAACAGTGGTGAGTATATAGTCGAGGGCAAAGTTGAGTAGAGAGGCGAATGTAATGCCCAATAGCGTCGGATCAACACTAAGCGATAATCGACATCCACGCGGGCGGAGCCGCGGGCAACAGCTAGTAAAAAATAAATCATTTAAAATGATTCTAGAGAGAGAATATGTTATTATAGTATTTCATACGATTAAAGTGGAGGAGGAAGTCGGAAGGCGGACCCTAAGGTCCGAGGGCATCTCGACCTCGAATGCAATCAGGATAATATCTAAATGTCGATGATGATGAGTATTTCATACCGCAGGCGTAGATGAATAGCAACAACACTTATGGTGTGGGGATAAGCTGTCTTCTGCAACCTTATCTTTTTTATTTATACCATCTAGGTGGCAGACAAGTACACGACCCACCTGATGGAAAGTGGCTGCCTTGGCCTGTGGACGTGTGCATCTCTAGGAGCGTCACATACAGCAACAGCTAGGATTCTTGTAAACCTAACGTCAACTCTCAGTGTCGCGGGATACATACCTACGCGGGCTCAGTCACGTATCTGTACTGTACTAATGCAGCTTAGGACCCTTACTAGGGCTTGCCAAAATTATGAACGATAGGAAGTAGGTAAGTTGTGGTCCTTCAAAAAGTTTATGTTGAAAGCAACGGCATTACTTAACGGTGCTAACGGTACCTATGCGAACTGCTGCTGTTTCTACTTCCAACTATAAATAATTCGCTCGCTTCTGTGCCGAAAGCAAATTGCCTCACATTGGTCGGCCATAACATTTACGGAAAAACAATAAACACACAGTGATGCTAATTCTGTTGTTGACATCTCTAAACTCAAATTTCTCTAAAATTTTATCATTTTAGCTTAGTGATTGACATAAAGCTATTCTGTTGTTTAGTCCAACTAAAATTAGTGTTCACTAAGACAGCGCTAAATTCGAATATGACATCGCTAAACGTTGAAAATGGAAGTGTTGCCGCTCCTCAAAAATTGAGAATGAATGATAAAAGGGTCTTTTTACAAAATCTTTAAAAACTGTATTTATTGGTTTTTAGAAACTTTCTCTGGTTTTCCAGTGATTCTTCAGTAAGCCTTCTTCAATCAAAATACAGCTCATATTCCTCAATAACCTAACGCTCAATAGACGATATTAAAATGACAGGCTCTGTGATGTAGTGGTAGTGAACGCGGCCCTCACGCAGGAGGGGCGGGTTCGATTCCCGCTCAGTGCAAATATTTGTATGCATGAATATGGGTATTTGGATTGGTCTGGTCATACCTCGGAGAGTTCCCGGTTGCCACACGAACATCTAAGGCAATTGTTACGCGTAGCTGGAGCCAAGATTGACTCTTGCTAGAGAGGGCTCGCAGTCATCGCAAGCGTAAAAGCTCTTGCGGCTTTTCAGCCTTTGTGACACGCCAGCATGATTAACCAAACAACCACCACACAGGCCGATGTGATGAATCACCGTTCGGCTTTAGTTGGTTCGAGTCTGACATAGCCATTTGATCATTAGCTCCGATGAGGCGAAGCCAGATGTTCGGTTAACCAGTCTAGCACATGCCTGCTCTCCACAGTGCCCTCTGCAAGTCAGAGGGATACTTGGAAAACCTCCGAGCAATCTTCTGCAGAGTCGTTCCGCCTCGGTCGGAATTTGTCGTAAGCGGCAGCATTAGCCCTACGGGAGAGTGGCGCTGCCGTCTCTGTAGCCAGGGTGCACCGTGAGGAGGTTCTGGACCGAGTACCACATAGAACTACACCTATCACTAACTTAGTCGGCATCATTTAGGTGGCGTCTAATTTTATTAATTTTAGTGTGACATTTCTAATTATAGTGAATCTTTGACATTTAAAACGTACAACAGAATACCGATTCACTAAAAAAGGACTAAATGAAGTAACTTAGTGAATTTTGGATGTGTCAAACTAATTTTAGGTAAGTCGTGTGTTCTCAGAATACGAAACGACGTTTGACAGGACTAAACTAAATTTTAGAGATTTTTAGCTTATTTTAGTTTAGTTATGTCACAACAGAATTAGCATCAGTATCTTCCAAAGTCACAAACGACATATAAGGTGTTTGTTAGACTGTGGAAATATTGTATATTTTATTTTCTATCCATCACCATTTAGCATTTACGTGAACGAACGTAACGAAAATAGTCGGTGGTGAATAGGATAGTCGTGTTTCGTGTTCACGACTCGAGAGAGTATAGCTGTTTCACTTTGAAATGACGGCGAGAGAGCGGGGCGAAAGTAATGGCGGCTATTTGGGCAAAAAGAAAACCTCACTAAAAATAACTCTGATGAACTGTTCGGTGCAGGCTGGGCAACTCGTTTCGTCCTCGTCGCGAGGGACTAAGAAGGAATAGCTCTCCTATATAAGGAGGAAGCTATGGTTGTCACGTTAAGAACTGCTGACGGGCTGGTGGGGAGTTGAGCTGGCTCTGACGATGGAGACCTGTGTGATTCTATTTCATAAACCGTTTTGTAGTGCCCTCGCTTAAAAGGTACACCTAGAGTAAAACAATAAATGAAGGTATATTATTTGATCCCCGGTTGAGATACCTGGTGCTCGACGGTCGATGGGACTTCGGAGAGCACTTCCGAAGTCTGCGCCCCAAGTTGGTGACCACGGCGAATGCCTTGGCTAGGCTGTTGCCCAACTTGAGGGGCCCAGAGGACTCCTGCAGGAGACTATACGCGGGTGTCATGCAGTCCATGGCCCGTGTGGGCGGAGGTTGGAGGCCAGGTTCTTGCCTCTGCTGCGTGCGGCGCGACGATGGCCGCCAGGGCCATAAGGAGAAACCGCACGATATCCTTCAAAGCAGCGAGTCTCCTGGCCGGATCGCCTTCCTTTCGGTCCCCGGATCCTTTCGGCACTGTATCGGTTCTGAAGGGAGGCGCGGGAGCGGGGATTCCATCCCGAGCCCGAAGATATTCGGGCCGAGAAATCCCGGATCCACAAGGATCTGGTGGCCGAGTGGGAGTGACCGAGTGGGGCACACCGTAATTGCGGCGGTAAGACCCATCATGGGGGGAGTGGCTAGAGGCCACACGGTGGGCTGTCGTACCGTCAGACGCAGATCATTACCGGACACGACGGCTTCGGGCGGTATCTGCATCTGATGGGCAACGCCCGAGTGCCATCACTGCGACGCGAGCGTGGACTCGTGACTGCACACGCTCACCGAGTGTCCGGCGTTTGAGGCCTCCGCGTGAGAGTGCTCTCGCACGGATGCGTGGGCGGCCAGCGCCTCCTTCTGCGAGCAGGTCATGCTCTTGAAGGAGACAGCAAAGCGGGCCCGGCGCGATGAGCGAGACAGACCCACGGACATCGCTGCCCGCGTTCGTAGGCGGCTCGGCTGTCGGAGGGCGCATCTCCGTGACGGGTGGAGCCGCCCGTCACCCTAGCAGCAGGAATTTTCGTGCAAAAATTCCCCAAAAAAATTCTCAGTCGTCGGGCTTTGGGGTTGGTTATGTCGGACTCGTACCGACTAAAACCGCATGCCGTATCGGGTCTCAATTACCGAAGTGTTCGGTTACCCATAAAGGAAATTCTCTCCCAACCAAGGCTATATACGAGCTACGGTTTTAAGATGGCCCTCTATAGAGTCGCTCACGATTCGGCCGGAATAAAAAAAAAATGTATGTAACATAATACACAATATTTTGTGCATTCGCTGTCACACCGTGTGCGGGACTGGCGTGTCGTTGTGGAGGTGGAGATACTGTCGGATCACCGATACGTTCGGTTTGATGTCCCCTCGCCGCTAACGCGAGGACCTCCTGGAAGCCGCCATCGTACAGGCCTGGGCCATTGCGCCGGCCCAGCCTTTCGACATCGACGATGAAGCGGCGTGGTTCTGGGAGGACATGACACGTGTCTACGATGCGGGTATGCCTAGGGCTCCAGCCTATAATCCGAGGCGTCGGATGGAGACGGAGGGCGCGTGCGGTTTAGTCGGTTCGAGTCCGACATAACCTCCCCCTCTGGCTCCGGAGGGGGGAAGGGGGGAGGTTGTAACCCGTGCGAATTTCCCGTACGTAAAAAAAGCGCATACCTAATACACGTCATAAATTAATAAAACGCGTATTAAGTATACACAAACATTTATACAATATTAATTTATATTTGTCGCAGCCAACTATAAATTAACCGCCTAGGCTCTTTACTGAACGGCGCCGTTCAATTAGCAACCTGAATGGTGTTAAGCCATTTCATTAAACGGTTAGGCAAGTAGCTTATATCGATGACGTTTAATTACTTGCCGAGCCAATCAATCAAATAGCTAGAAAAATAATTTGCTGTGAATACACCTGGGATTTACAGGAGTGAGTATAAGTTTGTATGTATTAGCTAGCCAGGTTAAATAAACGTTACGGCCGAATATCATTCAGGCCGTTAATTGAATGGCGCCGATTAGTTAACTGCCTAGGCAGTTCATTGAACGGCTGTTTAAGCTAGTGGCGGCCACGTATACACATACATTGCAGTCAGTATGTAAATGCATGAAGAGTAAAATAAGTTGACTGCAATATTTATGTGTGTAATAAATTTCTTAAAACACAAGCGCAAACAATGGATGGATGTAATGTTAGACGTTATAAAGTGCCTACTCTTTGGTGCCTACAAGCTACATTAACGTAAAGTAAGTTCCGATAGTCATAACAAAACCACTTTGTTATTGATTAGTTTATAAATAGATGAGTTAGCTAAATAAGAAAATCAAACTACAAACCATGTCGACCGGAGAAATCATTGAATCTGCGTAGTGTACAATATCCTTGTAAACAATAAAATAAACAAACTGCGCACTGGTACAGCTGATCGGAATGTGATCGGTCACAGCAACTGGCAATAACACTGGGGAACAATAACAAAAAGCGACATTTGTTTGTCTCTTCTTAACTCCCCGACTCCCCGCAAACACGACGTTCGTTTAGCTCCGTCGCTACGCGAATAGCACACTACTGACACTACTACATAGAGATGCTGAATTGTTAACTGCCTATATTATAACTGCAAAGCCCAAGGCCCGAGGGCACCCGAGGGGGAACCGAATATAAAACTAATGTTTGTTTTGTTTTGATTAAATGGTAGGTACACAACTATAACGCTACCAAAAGAGCAATGTAGTTACTTCAATATATTTCCTGTGTTATTAGCATGGTCTATGGTAGCCTGCTGAGACTATTCTATTTGACCGAGTAGTATTACAAGTTTCGTCTAGAAATTTTTTCGTCAATACATACGATAAAACTTTGAAGTTAATAAAAGGTCAATAACATATAGTCAGTCAGTACTCTACACTACTCTCAACAAGGTAAAACCCTCGCTGGTATAAAAATAATCTTACAGTATTTTTGGAAGTACTGACATATTCGCATTACTTTTATTATTCATGAACGATAAAATAACGCAAGATATGCGTCGCCTACAAAACATTTAATATGAAACTTAATCAACTTTTTATGGAATTAAATACAGAGACCTCAACCGCTACTTCATTCATCTATGCTTTAAATATGTTGAGCTATAATCAGTCGCTATTCTTTTGGTAACCATTAAATAAGAGTTTTTGTTGATAAATGTAACAAAAAAGGACGATAGAGAACGTGACTGATAAAGATTAATAGAATATGAAAGTATAGTAGACGTCAGCTACACTGCTACGCAGCGGGTGCGGATTCGATTCTCGAATATTTTGTATGCAAGAATATGTCTATTGGCATTGGCATAGGCCTATATATCAATGCATTGGCATGACTATTTCCGTGCTCCGTACCTCGTAGAGCACTTAGCCGTCCGTCGCGGTTGACATTCGAACACCTACGGCAGTCGTTACGGGTAGTTAGAACCCTAAAAATACAAAAAGTACTAACTAAAAGTTCAACGTCTTCAAAATACTAGTTTTTTTTTTGTTCTTCTAAATACATAACTTGTATATCGCCAATTGGGAAAGCCGACCCCGACTGTGTTGGGAAAAGGTTTTGACGTTGACGAATGTCATTGGTTAAGATTGAAAAAGTGAAATGCTCAGACGGGACTCGAACCCGCAACCAGTCTCTGAATGCTAACAAAAAATACAAAAAAAGCACGATAGATAACAAAAAAAACAAGTCTCTTCAAATCTGACAGCTATGAGTTTGTTATTGTTGTTTGGGCATTTGCTGCTGCCATCTACAATTAGTTTTGCGTCGGCATCCCCATTGACGTAAGGTGTTTTTGTCTTAAAATGTCATAATTGTCATGATTCCATGTGTCATTGTCATTTGTCAGATGTCAATTTTGTTGCATTGAAAAATCATCTCATTGCGTTGTCATTGAATCCAAACCCTATTTAAATTTGTTAAATTATAATCGGTGCCTATTGATGAGCTGATACAGCTACCATTTTTACATAGTACTACTATCAGTTGTTAGAATATAGAAATATAGATTATGCCTAAGAAGAAGACTGGTCAGCGGAAAAAGGCAGAGAAGCAGAAGTTGCGGCAGAAGGAGATCCGCAATGCGCGCGAGAATGTGGACCTGGCGCAGCACCCGTGCAACGTGCCCATGGACTGCGACAAGTGCCAGAAGTAATGCAGTTGTTCACGTTTTCACCTTCCAGAGCTTGCTGCCGGTAGTAACATAACTGTCCAACGGCCACGTCGAGCTGGTGCACTTTGCATTACATATATACTTGTACCTATCTATAATACAGCGGTCAGTTTACAGAACACAGCTAGATCTTACTGATAATCTGATCTCGGTCTCTCATTACTTTGTAAGAATTAAATCTACTCCTACATCTCCATTCATTCAATGAAATTGTGTCCTTTTTAAAAACGCAATACTTATTTGAAAATACTGCACTCAAAATCTATTGCCAGGACTTTAGCTGTGAGATTTTTTCTAGGCAGTGAATATTTGTAAGGAGAACAGAGCAGCATGCACAATCACAAGTTATAGTATACAGTGACAAGAGACCAGGAGCTCTCTGGGCACTACCCATAGTAATATGACAACAAGAAACTTAATTAGGACTTACAACATTCAAGTGCATAATTTCACTACGTTGTTCCACAGAAAGCAGAAGAACCGTGCCTTCTGTTACTTCTGCCAAGCTGTGCAGCGGCTGCCAACTTGTGCACACTGCGGCAAGGTCAAGTGCATGCTGAAATCAGGGGACTGTGTGGTGAGACACCCTGGAGTATTCACCACAGGGTTGGGCATGGTGGTGAGTTGTGTTGTGTGTTGATATACTACCATACGCACACGTATACTTACGTATACTTACTTAACACTTGACAAAATTCACAAACATATGTAAAAGTTCAATAACCTCATTGTTGTTTATTGTAGCTAGTACAAGCTTAGGCTAAGTTCAGATGAACGCGCGACGACGCGCGCTGCCGCGCGATTTACATGTTCAGATGGCAGCGGCTTGCGCGCGACAGTCTAGCATGAAGATTCAGTGAGAATCACGTCCAGTGGAGGAGGCAATTTGCTTGTGGGTTTTATACCCAAACTGAGACGTCGCCGTCGAAAGCAAAGACGATACTGGTTGCACCCTATTTTAAGTCAAAGACTTTCTTTAAAGCATGTTTGTGAATTCTTCCCAAAACCTTCTGTTTATTATTCTACTAGCTTTTTCCCGCGGCTCCGCCCGTTTGTTTTTGATGTCCTATTTTTCTGCACCACTTTGGACCCTAAGCTTTGATTTAAAATAAACCCGATGAAAATTGGTTGGGTAGTTTTTGAGTTATGAGCGATACGCTAACGTATTATTATAAGGGATTTGAATAGTCCTTCGAGTTAGGATTCCAAATCGCATCTCTTTTTTCAATTTCGTCTATCAGTAAATCCATTGATATGTCGTCCTCCACTGTTTTCGTCGCCCCTTGCGTCCGTCCGCCTCAAACCGCGCGGGTCAACTGAACAGGTCGATACAGGAGTGTAGATCTTAAAACCGCGCGTGGGTCAACATCTTGCGCGCGGTGCATGGCGGTGCGCGCGGGCACGCGCGATGGCGCGCGGTCATGTACACAACAACAATGATTTGTTACAATCTTAAACCGCGCGCCGAGCCAACCGCGCGTCGTCGCGCGTTCATCTGAACTTAGCCTTAATGTTTCAATGTTGGCGTTCTGTGCAATGAGTGACCGAGTGTGGTGTGGCACGTTCCAGGGCGCAATCTGCGACTTCTGCGAGGCGTGGGTGTGTCACGGCCGCAAGTGCCTCACGTCGCACGCCTGCTCGTGCCCACTCATGGATGCCGTGTGCCTGGAGTGCGAGCGTGGTGAGGATCTGTGCAATGACTTGACTTACACTGTACAGGGTTACTGGTAACTGGACGTATTCCTGTCAGGGGGTGTTAGAGGACCCAAAATGCTACAATTTTGACCTTTTGTTATATATATGGCCGAAAATCAATAGTTTAAGAAGTGAACGGCTTTGAACATTATAAATATAAATAAATAAATACTCTGTGAACATTTACATTAACAAGTGCTGTGATATGCACGCATCAGCTTTTAGCTGCTAGTGCAGGACTAATAATAATAATAATAAAGAAAAAAAAAGCGCGGGAAACTTCGGTTTGAGCGGGTGTTTTTTTTTTCTTTCGAAAATTTTAAAATTAATTTAAACGTGTAAAATAATTAGATTGGTTTGAAAATTTGTATAGTTAATAACTTAGTAGTAATCTTCTTATATTGTGTAGTTTAGGTGTTTATTTGGTAAGTTTATTTATATTGTTTATTATATGGTAATCTCTTATAAGGTCAGGATCGTATGAACGATCCGCCTATAAATTTCATGGGGGATTTAAGCTCTGGCTTAAATCCCCCCGTGGCTAGTTACGTCACAATCGATCAAGGTATGGACACGGACGCATCCATTCAGGGTAGCGGTAGAGATACTGATAATTCAGTAACAGGTAATGACAGAAGCAGAAAACGTAGGCAACATAGGGTGTGCAAAAGTTGTCATAAAAAGAAAAAAAATAATAAAGGAGTAGTTAACCTGAAAGAGGATTCTAATGTTTGTAATGAAAATGAGTGCAACTGTCTATCTCTTCCATCTCACAATCCAACACACACTGAGGCTAAACCTGAAATAAATATTAATAGTACTGCACCAGTCAACCAGATTGAACCTATACAAATTGGTCGGAGAGAGTACATAGAAACTGATGCTGCACCTTACTTAGTCCATGTACAACGTAAAGCTGATATGGATAACAGCCCTACTAGTTTACATCCCATTACCTTTGGTAACTTTCTGAAGAAAAATAAATTTGAAAATATAGTTACAGGTTCTGTGAAAAGGATAGGACGAAATAAATGCACTGTTTCCTTCACAAATTTTATAAGTGCTAACAATTTTATTGACAAATGTAGTTCATTAGACAGTAATCTTAAGGCATTTCTGCCAACATTTAATATCACCAGAATGGGGCTTGTCCGTGGAGTCCCTGCTGACTGGTCACTTGATGAAATTTTAGATAACTTATCTGTCCCAATTGGCTGTGGGAAGATATTAAAAGTGAGACGGTTAAATTATAAGGTCTATGTAAATGGTACATACACATGGAAGCCCTCTCAGTCTGTTGTAATCACCCTTGATGGTCAAGTGTTACCCAAAAGGGTTTACATATGCTACAATGCTCTGCCAGTTGACATCTATGTTTATCCCACTATTCAGTGCTATCGATGCTGTCGTTACGGACATACCAAGAATCAGTGCCGGTCTGGCCAACCTAGATGTTACAAATGTGCTCAAAACCATTTAGGAGAAACATGTTCTGTTGAGCAAGATAATGCTTCATGTATTTGTTGCTCTGGAAGGCATTTTGCAATTAGTAAAAGTTGTCCTGAATTTCTAAGGCAAAAAGATATAAAGCATTCTATGGCTCATTCCTGTTTATCTTATGTAGAAGCATTAAAACTTCATCCACCAGTGTCAAAGTCATTTGCTGAGGTTTTGATTTCTAGTCCTTATAAATCTGCTCAACCATCCTCCCAATCTGGTCCTAATAACATTCCGACTTCTTACAAGAAAACGGTTTGGCAAAAGCCACGTGCTCCTGCGAAATTAACACAGGGTTACGATCAGGCAGCCCATAAAGCTATCCTTAGTGAGTTTCGATTTCCAATTCCAAATGATGGTTGCGGATTATCTCAATCAAAAGAGCCCGCACAGTCCCAGTTCCATCAAAGTGATGATCTAGATTGCATTGTTGACATGATTAAAAACCTTATTGGTATGTTAATTCATAAAAAAATTATAAAGCCGTCCCACGCCGACATCAATGACTTTGCAAACATTTCCCCAAACAATCAATACAGTAATGGACAGCATAATCCAGTGGAATTGCCGATCAGTAATTCCTAAAAAAACTGATCTTCTTCATCTTGTTAATAAGTTTAATCCCGTTATAATATCTCTATCAGAAACCTGGCTATTAAGTTGGCAATTATTTGGTATTAGAGGTTACACCTGCATACGTAGTGACAGAAATGACGGCTACGGTGGTGTAGCCATGTTGATTAGAAATAATTTACCATTTACTCGTATTCCATTTGCAAATAATAACGTTTCTCTTATTGATATTGTTGGTGTAATTATTGAAAATATTTCTTTTGTGTCTGTATATATTCCGTATGCTACCAATGCTGCCATAAGAGAGTTAGAAAACGTAATTTCTTCGCTTGATAGACCTTTTTTAGCTATGGGTGATTTTAATTGTCACCATCAATATTGGGGAAGTAGCGAGACGAGAAGTAATGGTAGAAAACTTTTGAATATCTTGGACAATCATAATTTATGCCTATTAAATTCGGGTCAACCCACTCGCCGTACAGGTCCAAACCAAATAATTAGTGCTGTGGATCTATCAATATGTACACCTAACCTAGCCTCCTCACTGTCGTGGTCCCTTCTTTCATCTTCTTATGGAAGTGACCATTTTCCAATTATAATCTCCTCACCTATAAGTAGTCCTTTAATCAAAAAGCGATGCCCCAGATTAAAGTACAAATTAAATAATGTTGATTGGCACCAATTTCGAACCCAAGTAGATGCCAATATTTCACTACTACCAGAAATTGTGCGTGGTGGCGAGAATGATTGCAACGACGCTTTGGCCAAGTGTCTGATTAATGTTGCTGATCAATTGTTTCCCATTAAGAATAATTCCTCCAATAGGATTCCGTTACCACCGTGGTGGGATGCACACTGTTCTGATGCTGTTAAAAAAAGGAAAAAGGCTGAGAAAATATATGCTGAAGATATGTCACCCGAAAACTTAGATAAACTTACAAAAACATTGAAAGAAACCCGTACCATCCTTAAGGGAAAAAAGTTTCAAGGATGGAGAGCTTTTTGTGCCTCTTTGTCTCCGACAACGTGTCCTTCAGAGGTGTGGCGTAGCATTAAACGGTTTAGATCTGCTTTCAATGACTCATCCTCTCAGTATCAACTACCTTCTTCTCTGACTAACAGTTTTCTTAATATATTAGCTCCTCCTTATGTTGCAGAGAAAGACTCACACTCTCCCACCACAGCTCTTTTCCCTGTCATTCACACGGGTACTCCTTTGTGCATGCCCTTCAGTTTGTATGAGCTGAAGGGGATTCTATCGTCCGTTAAAGATTCTGCCCCTGGTGAAGATGGTATACCTTACTCTTTTCTTGTTCATTTAAGTGATGATAGTCTAAATTACTATTTAAAACTAGTTAACTCTGCTCTTGCCTCTGGGAACATCCCTTCTTCTTGGCGTTTCCAAGAGGTTATCCCAATTTTAAAATCTGGTAAACCACCCAACAATGCTGAATCATACCGACCAATAGCTCTTTCGTCTGTTCTTGTTAAAGTGGCTGAGCACCTTGTTAAAAACCGTCTGGAATGGTACATTGAGAGTAAACACATATTATCAAGAAGCCAGTTTGGTTTCCGCAAAGGAAATAGTACAATAGATAGTATAAGTGTATTCACTACTGATATTCATCTCGCGTTTTCAAATAACGAATCTGTGGTTGCATCATTTTTAGATATCAATGGTGCCTATGATAATGTCATATTATCTATCCTAAAACGCAAATTAATAGCTCTTAAAATTCCGCATCTTTTAGGTAACTTTATCTTAAACTTACTATCCGCTAGATATGTATCCGTGTACTCTACTGATGGTAGCAGAAAAACTCATTCAGTTTTTAAAGGTCTTCCACAAGGATCAGTACTCAGCCCTTTACTTTTTAATATATATACTTATGATTTGGAGCCCTCGCTGAAGGGCACAGTTAATATCTTACAGTATGCTGATGATCTATTATTATATTCTATAGATAAATCCATTAACAACGCCTGTGAGTCGTTAACAATTTCTCACAAATTACTAAAATGTTGGCTGGATGAAAATGGACTAAGCCTATCAACTCACAAGAGCACTGTTGTTGTTTTCTCTAGAAAAAAAGCGTTTTCTGATCCCATAGTTAAATTTAATGACTCTACTTTACCCGTAAAAGACTCCGTAAAATTTTTAGGTCTAATTTTAGACAAGAAACTTACTGGAGAGCCGCATTTTATGTATGTTGTGAACAAGTGTGAACGTTTGCTTAACATTATGAGATGTTTGACGGGTGTTTGGTGGGGTGCTCATCCCACTAGCCTTAAGCTTTTATACAATGCAATCATTCGCAGTGTTCTAGATTATGGAACATTCCTTTTAGACGGGGGCAACAAAAAAGGTACCAAAAAATTAGATGACATACAATCCAAGGCTCTGAGAATCATTTCGGGCGCAATGAAATCAAGCCCCCTTAATGCCCTGCAGGTAGAGTGTGAGGATCCACCACTTTACCTCCGGCGCCAGTACCTATCGGATAGGTTTATATTTAAAATAATGGAATCAACGAACCATTTATTACATAAAAAACTAGATGCTCTTGATCAGCTTGTCCTGAACTCCAAGTTCTGGAGACGACAAAGCACTCCATGCATAATTAACAGTTATAGGAAATTTCATTCAATACATGGACGGGTCTTTCGTTCGCCATCGCTTGCCCTTTTTGACAATATATCCTATGAATCATTAACCCTTGCACCTGACATCTGCTATAGTATAGGTATAAAAAAAGGAGACCCAGATGCTAAATTTAATTTCAATAAGACAGTGGACGAAAATTGGTGTGAATGGCACCATATTTTTACTGACTCTTCTAAAAGTAGTTTTACTTGTGTAGGTATAGGCATTTATCATTCACAATTTAAAATTTCACAAAAGGTTAAGCTTCCCCCTGAAACTTCAGTTTATACTGGAGAGTGCTTTGGTATTTTGAAAGCATTAGAGTATGTACTATTAGCCAAGCTCCCAAAGACTGTAATCTTTTCCGATTCTAAAAGTGCGCTTCAATCTATAGATAAGTTCCCATTTAAGAAACCATATTATCCGATTATCTTTGACATCAGAAAACTACTTAATATTTGCCGATCCAAAGGTCACTCTGTTATATTTACTTGGGTACCTAGCCATTGTGGAATTTGGGGAAATGAGAAAGCCGACCAACTTGCAAAAGAAGCAGTTCACGATGGTGATATTTATCCTTATACCTTATATTGTCATGATCTCGTGAATTTGCCCATGAATTTCTTAACAGATCGATGGTCTAAATATTTCACAGATTCCTGTAAATTTAAAGGTAAGAGATATTTCGATGTTCAACCTGAAATCCCACGAAAACCGTGGTTTAGTAGGGTTGAATGTTCAAGGTTATCAGCTTCAATTATTATACGAATGCGGCTAGGTCATGTTTGTACTCCCTCCCACCTTGCTAGGTTGCAAATTGTAGACAGCGATTTGTGTGATTGTGGAATGGATGTTGGAGACATTGATCATATGTTCTTCTCATGTCCGCGTTATGACCGTTCCTCATTCCTGCATTCTATCATTTCCTTGTCGGTCCCTCTTCCTACCCGAATGAGTTGCTTATTAATGAATCCCATACTATATTATAATGTTATTTCCTCTTTTCTTCTACTTAATGATATTAAATTGTAATTATGACTTTTAGTTATATATTTTAAGATCCTTTATATGTATTTTTAATTTACTTTTTTGGACTTAACTATTAGGTAAACCTATCTAATTATCCAAATTCCGTTCCTATTCCTTTCCTCGGTAATACCTTTTAATGTTTAGTAGTTTCCTTAACTTTGTCGTTGGCACACAGCTTGCTAGTGCCAAGGGGAAAAAAAAAAAAAAAATAATAATAAACTACCTGACCTGGTGGAGCTGCTGAAAATCACGCAGGTTTTTAGCAACGCCATTGGGATGGAATTGGGGTGGATAAGTGTGCGGTCTTACATGTGCAACGAGGGCAAGTAGTGAATTCTACGAATTTGCAACCTTCTGAGACTATGACTCTCAGATCTCTTTCTGAAACCGAAACGTACAAGTATCTCGGTATGTCAGAGTCTTTGGGTATCTCAGTAGTGGATATCAAGAGATCGGTGAAGGAACGCTTCTTCTGCCGCTTCACGAAAGTACTCAACAGTCTTTTGTCGGGCGGCAACAAGGTGCGAGCCTTCAACGGTTGGGTGATGCCTCTACTGACTTACTCCTTTGGCATACTGAGATGGACTCAGACTGAGCTGGACGCCCTGGATAGAAAGGTCCGTCAACTGCTTACCACTCATCGCATGCTACACCCGCGCTCGTCTGTGATGAGACTGTACATCCCACGGAGGTGGGGAGGTCGAGGCTTTTTAAATGACAAGAATCTCCACAACCGTGAGGTGTGCAGACTCAACGAGTGCGGGATGCATCGTGATGTAGTGGCAGTAGACAAGGGTCTCACTCCGCTCTCCTTGGCGAACGAGAACTGGCGCAGACCGACGGTACTGAGCGTCACGGACCGCAAGACCGTATGGGAGGGCAAGGAGCTGCACGGAAGATTCTATCGAGCCTTAACAGGGCCCGATGTGGACCTGCTGGCCTCGGTCAACTGGCTACGCTTCGGGGACCTCTTTGGGGTAACTGAAGGGTTTGCCTGTGCAATTGCTGACGAGGTCATGATGACGAATAACTATCGGAAATATATTCTGAAGGACGGTACGGTCGACATCTGTCGGGCATGCCGCCGTCCAGGATAGTCACTCAGGCATATTATTTCCGGTTGTTCTCATCTGGCCAATGGCGAGTACTTGCACAGGCATAACCTAGTGGCCAGGATCATCCACCAGCAACTTGCTCTTCGATATGGCCATGTTGAGTCTGAGGTGCCGTACTATCGGTACACACCGGTGTCGGTTTTTTGAAAATCATGCATTGCTCTACTGGGACCGCTCTATTATCACAGACAGGACTATTGGTTGCAATAAGCCTGATATCGTGGAGATCGACCGGCCCCAGCGCCGGGCAATGATCGTTGACATCACCATTCCGCATGACGAGAACCTCGTGAAGGCTGAGAAGGACAAAATCAGCAAGTACCTTGACTTGGCTAACGAGGTAACCGCCATGTGGGATGTTGATTCAACGATCATTGTCCCGAAGTCATTTCGGCGAACGGGCTGATAGCGAAAAGCCTCGACCAACACCTCAAGAGGCTCTCGTTAGATGGCTGGGTCAAGGGTCAGATGCAGAAGGCGGTCATCCTCGACACGGCACGCATTGTCCGGAGGTTTCTCTCTATGTGACTCCGACCGCCGGTGGCTTGGGCCCTGCCCCGCTATCGGTGGCCTTCTATTTTTTATATTTTTAAATAGATGTTTTCTTTTTAATATGTATTTAAAATGTAATTTATAAGTTGTTTTTAAATTAATAAAGATAATAATAAAATAATTGAATTAAGCCTTCAAATGCAAATTAAAATATAAACATTTTGATAGGGTAATAAACGCAGAATTTATTTATGGAAAAAGCGTTGTAGAATTTTGGGTCCTCTAGGACTCCCTGACAGGAATACGTCGAGTTACCAGTAACCCTGGATATGTACTTAGCTAGCTTCTTTTTGACCATCAATAATTCGATATATTAACAGTACATGTGTTTTCTAATGATTACAAGGTAACGGCGATAAGCTGTACTTGTTACGTAATATAGGAGTAATTATAAATTATTTAGATTTTTATTATGCTTGAGGACAAATTATTAGGAAAACTAAAATTATAAATCAATTTCCATATCACTTTCATGTTCACTCTCTGTTTATCTTCTTCATAATTTTGGTCGTCATCATCATCGCCGTTCTCACCCAGGTGAATTATGAATCTAAAAAGAGACAAATGTACCATAGAAATAACAAACAACTGCACATACAATGACATGATTCCGAGAATTATAGCTTGAGCACTCTGCCCAGTTATACAATAATAACCGATTATGTTAATAAACAATAACGTACCTGTCCATTTCATCGTCACATACTCTATCTGAATATATTCGTCCTCCTTTTTAAGACGTGATTATCACAATCGCACCACTTACCAAATAATTAGAAAAAAGCAATTCTACATCTTTTAACTTTTTATCTAAGTTCGAATCAAGGGAAGTCCTCGCGAGCTCGCCTTTTACGTACCCCCACACGAGTTCAATTGGATTTAAATCCGGATGGTATGGGGGTAAGCGAAGCACGATATTAGTCTTGTGCCTAATCGGACATCTTTCGGTACGCACCGTACAAGTACAATACGTACGACATACTAGTACACCTTAGTAGTACTATTAGTTTGAATTTTGAATTTATTTATTTCATTATTCATTGTACAATAAAAATATCTACACAGTTTCTTAGTCTATGGTGCTTAATAATATGTAGTAAGTGCATAAGAATCTTAGGTATGTATACTGGTTATACATTTGTTTACATTATTATGGAGGTCTTATAAATAAGTATTTATGTAAGTATATTACTTAGTATGCGCCTGAACTAGGTAATCCTGTGTTTCAGGCGTCCAAGGCAATTTATTAATAATTCTGAAATGCTCAACACGATATTACTGTTAAATACAACAAACAATACTATGCCAAATTGGGTCACTACTGCTAACTAAAATAACTAATATAATAATAATATATATTATCTTAAATCTAGCACTATTCACTTTAGAACAGTCATTAAGTCCTCTGTATCATCGTAGGACATATTTTGGAGGGTATTCTTTACGACTCGCTTACAACGAGCACTACTCAGAGGATAAATGCTTGTTATAGCGTTTATCCTATTGTATAGTAGAGGTCCCAAAAACAAATAAAATTTACCTGTGTACTCATGTTTAATTGCAATTCTTTCAGTGCATACAATATCTTTCCGTCTTTTGTTAGAAACTTCAGTGCTATAGGGAAGCGCAGCATGCTGTTTTAGTATTGTGCTCAATATAAATAACTGGCGGACTGTTAGTACTTTAGAGGATTTGTATAAGAGGTCAGTGGGAAACAGGAAAGAGCTAAGGCTGAGATTCAGAGACATGAACATAAGACGGGCGAAGACCGGTCTAAGCCAAGTCGTGGCTAAGCGAATCTTCAAAATTCGTATTCAGAGACACAGTCCCTGTCAAACTTACGTCGGTCTTAGCTAAGTATACACTCTCTTCTCTATGGCCATTTTTAAAAGCAAAACGTTCATCGGTGAGTTACGGTTTTTATGAAACTGTGTGGCCAGGCATAAATAAAAATTAAAGCAGGATCGCAATAAATACAAAATGCTATTGGAGTGAGTGAAACAAAATATCTGAGACACAAACCTATTTATTTATGTGACAACCTCTGTAAGCCGCGGGAGTTATGGAAGTTTGACAAGTGAGTGAGCGAACTTATGTTATCATGACTACTAGAAAGGCTCCTTTTTCATCTTACGTAGAAGAAAGTTTATTATTCTATACATAATTATTAATGAATTACTGGGAGGAATAAATATTTTCAACAATGTAAAAAAGAAAATAATAGCACGCGCGCGATTAAATGATGAAGTTTATTCAGACTTGATAACTTTTTAATCACAGATAACTATTGTCGATATTAATTACACCTTAGCCCACTTGGTGGCGCTAGTTCCGTCTTAAGTAGTCGATATTGACTACTTGGCTTATCTTAGTTTACGCTAAGTTTAAGTCGTGTTCCGAACGTCTCTGAATACAAATTTAAGGGTAAGCCGTTGATTTTGACAGATGGAAGCGTAAGTTCAGGCTTAGACTCGTCTCTGAATCTCAGCCTAAATGTGGCTACTTTGAGGATCGCTCTCTGAGCTCGCTCAACGGGCAACAGCAACGTCTTACCCACTCCTCCCCATGATGTTATACAGTACGTCACTATTGACTGACAAAGTGCATAGTAAACTTGTTTAATCAACATTGGATCTCCGATATATTTTATTTTTCTGAAGACAAATATCAACTTGCGTAGTCGCTTAATTAGTGCTTCGCTATGCGCTTTAAACGAAAGCGTTTCGTCAATTATAACACCCAGGTACTTTATGTTGTCTGTTTTAGTTATAACCGGGCAAGTGCACGTGCTATCCTTAGAGTTAGGATCTTTACAATAATGTGCGTACAGTGATGGGTCAGGTTGGGTTGTAGATGGGCTCTTGCGCATCGAGAATGTAACGTACTTTGATTTGTCTGCATTTAGGGTTAGTAAGTTATGTTGAAGCCATTTATTTACAATGTTAAAACCTTGTTGTGCTCGCGTGTGCACTTCTCTTTCTGAGTGAGCAGAAAAAAGGAGCGCAGTGTCGTCCGCGTAGGGTATGATCGTGCCGTGTTCCAGATTTATATAACATAGTTCATTTATGTAAATTAAGAACAATGTGCTACCTAATACGCTTCCTTGCGGAATGCCAAATGAGGTGTTCTCCAGGTCTTCACTGAGAACACTCCCGATCTTTACACATTGGGTGCGTTCATTTAAGTAGCTCTTGAGGAGTTCTAGCTGTACGCCCCTTACTCCAATATTGTCAAGCTTGCTCAACAATTTAGGAATAGAGACTGTATCATACGCTTTTGCAAGGTCCAGAAATATTCCCACTGTACGGTTACCCTTATCAAGCTCTTGTGCTATGTAATCCGTCAGATGATGCACAGCATCGGCCGTGGACCTATTAGCTCGAAATCCAAACTGTGTGTTTGATAAAAGCGAGTTATCCTCTAAACATTTCATAAACCTGCTATTTATAATTTTCTCCAATATTTTTGATATTGCAGGGAGTAAGGAAATAGGCCTGTAATTCGTTACCTGTTCTTTTCCTCCCGACTTATATACAGGGACAACCATAACTTTTTTAAGGCACTTAGGGAAAACACCTGTCGCTAAAAAATTTTGAAAGATGTTAGTTAACTGTTGAACCAGTATATGTTTGCATTTTTTCAGGATTTTATTTGATATTAGGTCCCAGCCAACAGCACAGTCATCTTTTAAGTACATAATTATCCTTTCAACCTCCTCTTCATCGGTATCCAATAGCACAAGCGATGACAGGGTAGTCCTATTCGAATAGTGCGGGCTTGTGTGATATTGCGTGTGTGCTTACGTTTGCTGTGCTAGTCGCTTACCAACATCCACAAAGAACCTATTTACTATGTTAGCGGATGTTACCTGTGATGAATGGATTGTTAATAAACTTGAAGGCAATTCACGCTGCTTCGTAGTGTATGTTATGTTCTTAATATGTTGCCAGATCTTTTTACTATTCGACCCTGCCTTTGCCAGCTCTAATTTGTCGTGATTTATTTTGACATTCCTTAACAGATCATAGCAAAAATTCCTGTATCTTTTGTATGATAACTGTAATGTTAAATTATCAGGGTTACGTTTACATTTCAAGTGCAGCCGATCCCTATGCCTCATACAGCGAATTAGCCCTGGTGTGATCCAAGGCTTTAAGTTATAATTTCTATTATGCAATCGCACTACCTTTGTATTTTCATGTATTGCATTTTTTACACTTTCGATCATGTATTGCATACAGAATTGCGGATCATCAGAATAGTAAACTGGGGCAAAGTCGATGTTGCGTAAATCGTCTTCAGCAGGGCTAACATGCGCGCGTCGTCAAATATCTCGAATCGAGATGAGATATCATCTCGAGTCTTCTCGAGCGAAGTAACGTCGACATATTTTGTCACGTCAAACTTTTTCAATTATTGTCTATGGCATACACATTTTTTAAACATGTTAGTTCCTGTTTTAAATAAAATGTAATTACATATTATGTAATCATTTATTTGAAATACATTTACATGTGTTGTACTGCAAGATACTTTCGTGACACTTTATTTTTAGACGTTTTTAGATTAATTATTATACACGATAAATCTAATAATTGATGGATAGGTATTTATTTAAATCAGCATTCGCTTACATTCGGAAATGAGACGATTGTCGACGAGAGAAAATAGTTGTAGGTAGGTACTGAATAATTATTGATTTTTGATTCATAATACCTAACTATTATTTGGCTTAGGGGGCAACTCGGAGCTAAAATATCTCATCCATGCCTGAGTTGACTACTTTAGAAATTTGATGTAGGCTTTTCGACCGAACTTCGTATTACAGTGTCCGAGATTACTTCCTTTACAATTTGAGGTAGTTAATTCGGGCAATGACAACAAACTAAAGATAGATTATTGGCTAGATAGATTTATTAGCTTTTGTATACATGTGATTGAAAAATCAAAGAAAAAAAATCAATGGAAAAAATATAATTAAAAAGTAATAAAACAAAACCATTGCTACAAAATAATTACGTACCTACTTAAATCAAAAAACTTACAAAAATTTTACGCCTAATCTGTATTAATCCTTTGTTATGATCTATTAACTTTATTAACATAGACACAAGGCTATTTTGTCAATGCAATGACCTACTGTTATTT
This sequence comes from Eilema caniola, assembly GCA_949126895.1. NCBI lineage: Eukaryota > Metazoa > Arthropoda > Insecta > Lepidoptera > Erebidae > Eilema > Eilema caniola. The sequence goes on from OX421465.1 coordinate 28,882,847, forward strand.
CTCTGTCTATTAGTTAAGTTAATTTAATGAATGAGATACTACTTACATACTTAATACTTTTGTATACTTACATGTATATTAAAAATCACTGTATAAATAATAAAGAATAAAATATATATAGCTATTTTACAGAATCAAAAAAAAGTTAAAAAAATTATGTCAAAATTAATATTTGAATTTGTACCAATATTCGTCCTCCTATCACTTAGTCTAATGTTGAGGGTAGTTTAGGAAAAAAATCCGTCAATTGCCTATTTAACATTGTACCGTGGAAGTATGAGCTAAAATTAGAACTGCTTTAACAATGTAAATAAATATAATTTCCTGTTGAGTGTTAGAGTATACAATAAGCTTCATACATACCTATTTGTATTCAAGTATTGATGACAAACAAATTCAGGTAAGTACTTACTTATTATAACAACAGTTAAGTACTTTTTACAACTCGTTTTTAAACAGTTTTGAAATGAAATAACATTAATTTTGATTGTTATTTTTTTCAATCATGGATAATAATAGTTCTTGTTCAACAAGTACAAATGATACGTTTGTAGTTATACCATCACAAAGAGGAGGCCAAGTTTTGTTGAATGATGGATATAGGCATAATTTTAAAAGAAAGAATCAATATGGACACCAGGTGTGGGCATGTGCAAAAAAAACTGTTCGGCTTCTATGCTAACAAACGAGTCATTGATAATAAAGCAAACTAAACATTTATGTAAGTCAGATGTAGCTGCTAATGAAATAAAATATCGCGTATATAAATGTATTAAACGAGCCAAGAATGAGATGACTCCTGTACCAGCAATATATGCTGATACATTAGAACAAATGAAAGATCAAGGGTTAAATCTATTACAGGCTTTACCTAAATATGATAGTATAAAAAAAATTATTTACAAACATCGGAATAAAGCTTTGCAAGCGAAAAGAATACGTTTTTCTCATATAAAAGACATAATTATACCGAATGTTTATGACAAATTTTTATTTGCGGATTACTCTCATAAAAAATCAAGAATTTTACTTTTTGCCAGTAAGGAAGGGAGAGAACTTTTAAAAGAAGCCAAAGAGGTTTATGTTGATGGCACTTTTAAAAGCGCTGTCCCTCCTTTTTCGCAACTTTTTAGCCTTCACGTTGATCGTGGAGTCACAAATTCCGATGAGATGAACATTGTGCCTGCGGTGTATGGCTTGTTACCAGACAAAAAACAAGAATCGTATGAATTTTTTTTTAAATTAATAAAAAGTCAGGTTCCAGATTTTAATGCAGAAGTTATTACATCAGATTTTGAAGTAGGCATTATGAATGCGATTCGTAAAGTATAGCTGTCTATTTCATTTCTCACAAGCGGTGTGGAGACATGCGAAAAAATATGGCTTGAC